>BGPR01000055.1:1152388-1196890 GCA_013235015.1 Araneus ventricosus | reverse complement strand
CTGGATTTATTACGAGCGAAATCATCATTGGACATTTACGGCGTAATTTCTAGCATTCAAAAGAAGCAGTCATTCAGGGCTCTCTACCTCTTCCATCATACAGGAATATAACAGCTACGGGAAATCGAAATTTCTAGGTATATACCCAGCCCCCTTTGACCATTTCCTTTCCCGGAATAGTCAGGAGAATAGCATCGCAATTTCGTGTTTTCTTATCACTTTATTCTCATTCCATATTTGTTGGGCCCATTCCCAAGGGTGGGGCCCATTTGCTGGCCCATTGTTATTAGGGCACGATAAGCCTCTTCGCATTCTTCCACCCCGTCCTCGCCATAAATAGGTTCGCTACCAAAAAAATAAATAAATATCCGATACACTATACTCATAAGCCCCCCGAGAAAAAAATAAGCAACACATAATGCTTTGGAGCAAGGGAAAAGATTGGACAAAAATGCAGTAACCGTCTTCTACTTCTCTTGTTTGGTCATTCACTTGAAGATTGCTTTCTCTTTTTTATTTTTACAAGCATTGTTAAAGTAGGGATGGATTCTCTAAGTAATTCGAAAGAAACTGAAATCATGATGGCTCTAAAGAAATAAGTGAGGACCAGACGAATTCTGTCCTCTTCTTTTGTCTTCTTGTCTTCGGCAGGTATTATTAATCTTTGGTGAAAAGAGACGGTTTGGCATCGCTTTATTTATCTCAACATATTATTTGATTATTAATTTTTTCGTTGTTGAATTGTGTAGAAATTTAATAGATTTAATTTCTAAATGACTTATAAGTTATTAAAAGAGGAGATAACGTTGTGTGCTTTGTCTGAACAGAAATAGGAGTGAAATTTCTTTTTTTTTAAATTTTATTTCATTTTTTGAGTTAGCATCCGCAACATCACATGAAAATATATTCATTACTTCTTAAAGAACGCACATTTGGTTTAAATGGAAATTATATTTCAGCCTTGCTGCTGCCAGATAATTATTATTTCGTTCGCAAGATTAATATTTTGAAAAAGCATAGTTAAATTAGCTTATCATCAACAAACTAAAGTGAAAAGAAAATTTGAAGCAAACACCTATGTTGTTAAAATTTTGCCCCTTTAATGTTATTGGTCCTAACCGTTAGTGGAGAACTAAAAGTCGTTTTGAACAATACTGAGAAGCCGAATACCCTAGCAATACATTATTTTTTAGATCGTTCAATATTTGCGCGCAGATATTATATAAAAACATTCTTGACAAAACCTTTTGCTAACTAAATAACTATTTCAAATTGAGTTTATTAATATTAATTAATAACTTTTATAATCTAATTTTGAGATTATAAACAAATTTTTGAGGCGGAAACATTATAATAAAATTTTGCTCCTGCTCAAATGCGAATTTCTATTAGAATATGTTTAAGAAACTCTTGAACTAAAAATGATGAACTAAAAAACTTGAAAAATAAATGTTTCTCCAAGAAATTTGACATTTGATGTTCATAACCGTTATAATATTTTATCCTTAATCATTCTAAAACCACAATTTATAATATAATAAAATCCTTACTTGCTATAAACTACGAAAAAAATTTCTAACGTTATAACCCTCGGCAAGTATGGTTGAGAAGAAGAATAGAAAAACAAATCCAGCTCTTGAAAATGATGAATGCATTATTGATCGTTCCATCATCTTATTTCCTTTACAGCACACCTTATCTTTTTCAAGATCAGAAACATTGTATTATGTGCTAGACAATCAATTAATGACGAGTTTATTGTTAATTTTAATTAGATCCATCGATAGGCTTCGTTCATTGTTCTATTCATTAATAGAAGCCCTATCTTTACATGAAAGGCCGTAATAATAGTGGACTAAGCCGATGGAAGTTATAAGTTAACATCCTTTGAAGCACACAATGATGTTATTAAAATAGCAAAATACTTATTGATTAATTTCTTAATTAACACGTGTCAAGTATAGGCCGCACTTCATAAAAGCAACCATTAAAGTAATAATAGTGTGGAGCGTTTTAACATAATTAAATGCATGATGTACCAATCGTTAAGAGGTTATGGACGAATTAATGATTTATAATTTGCATTGAGACTGTTAACAACTATATATTTTATAAATAACTTCCCTCTGCGGATGTTATGTCTGCAATTCGCATTCTTAGCAAAAGTGAAATCCATTCTAGCTTAATTTATAAATAATTTAACTTTATTTACAAGTAATTTGAACGTTGAATCTGCTTCTCAAGCAAGCAGTAGTTTACGTTCGGAATTTACTGAAGATTGTTTTGTAGATCTCTGATTTATTCAACACCAAATAAAGTCAATTTGTACCAATTTTAGGATGTTATGTACATATTAATAATTTATAATTTGTATTTAAACTGCAAGCAGCCATAAATTTAATTAATAACTACCTCCAGCTAATCCCATGTCTGCAATTTGAGTTCTGAAAAAATGATATACAATCTAGCTTCATTAATAAATAATTTGAATTTATTTTTACCTACTTTAATTTATGAATATACTTTTACTTTCTTGTATCCGATGTGTTCTTTGGTTTGATTATTATATTCCCTGTGTTCTGTAAACATGTTGTTGTAAGTTTATTTTGTGATCTTTATTTTGCTATTTTCTTTCATTTATTTGTTTATTTTGTGTCATGCGGCACTGTAGTTGGATTTCCTGTAGGGTGGATTCTCAAATAAGTAGATAAATATACGAACTATAGAAAGAGGAATTATATTATCGTTAAAAAATTTGACCTTAATGTTTTGATGAATCTCAATGCTTTAGAGCTCCACAAGCACCCCAAAAAAGCCTTTCTGGTATTAAGTCTATCTTTCTGTTTGTGAACACAATAACTGACTAAACTAATAAGCTAGACGGATACAATTTGATTAGGGAATAAGCAGTCTTTATACCAAAATTATAGATTTCTATAAAAT
Source organism: Araneus ventricosus (assembly GCA_013235015.1). NCBI lineage: Eukaryota > Metazoa > Arthropoda > Arachnida > Araneae > Araneidae > Araneus > Araneus ventricosus. The sequence continues at coordinate 1,193,947 of BGPR01000055.1, read as the reverse complement.
GTTAGACAAAATTCATCGATGGAATGTTTGTTCCTGTGTACATCCGAGTGCGTGTGAACACGATTGTGACCAGTCAAAATAGCTCAAGCCATAAGAGTCTCAACAAAACAGCCCCGACCAAATAGCCCATTCCAAAATAGCTTCGGCAAAATAATGTTTTTTAATGTCATTCAGAATTTGAATTTGGTTATTTTGTCAAGGCTATTTTGTTGGGGTTGTTTTGTCGGGGATATTTCGGTACTTGCTATTTTGTCGGGGCTCTTATGGCTTCGGCTATTTTGACGGTGTTGATGAACACGGTTGCACAAAAACGCACTGAACTAGATGAAATGAAATTTAGTACATGGTTTTGCCAATGCTAATCTATCTACATATCTACGCCCCTCTCTCTCTCTATGCCATCTACGTATCTACATGTCTATGTCATCTACATAATTACATCTCTATGCCATCTACATATCTGCAACTCTATGCCATCTACCTATCTACAGGCTTTACCAATAGATATATAGATGTGTTTCAAATGTCTGAACATATCCGTCTAGGTATGTGAACATGATTCCTCAGAAACATATAAAGCTATATAAATGAAATTTCGTGTATAATTTTGGCACTGAAAATGTAGTTTTTTTTATCTAATTTTGGACCAAATGGGTCGAAAGTAAGAGGCCCAAAATGTATACTTAATTTTCTTCGGTATGCAACGAAGTTAAACATAAAAACTTCCATATCGTGGCAGAATACAATAAAGTCGAGGTGAGATGTTTCCGGTGGTTTAGATACGAAATTGTTAATATACTTAATTTAGCAAACTGTACTTCTCTGACTTTTTTTATCCTAAATTTAAAAAATAAAAGTTCGTTAAATTTGACTACATTTTGCACATTAATCAACATTTATAGCTAAAAGAACTCTTTTTCCTTTATTTAAGCTTTTTGAATGATATAGATATTCATTAATTGAGTCTTTAACTAACGCTAATTTTATGCATACTAATTTTATATTTACTTTGATAAATTATGTAGACTGAAACTATATGAAATAAAAATTTTCGATGTAATTTGAAATACATTTTTCTGGTTCATTTCGCTTCAAATGATGTCTGGCCTGAAACTGTTTTAAAATTAGCATCTTAAAGTAGATGCGGAGGAATTTAATCTGCATTATAATGAAATTACGAACATTATATTTGAAACAAGTGCAAATGCAGTAGATAGTTAGTCTGGTTTCCCAATGTCTGAATAGTTAATTCATATATTTATATTCTTTTATAAACTTGGATAAAAGCAGCTGGTTTGGCTATTTCAATATTTAATTATTTAGTGCTTATGCGAACTTTGTAAGAATTTCCTGTATTTATTCACGGAATAATTTTCGAAATGTTAAATAGATAGTAAAAAAATCCATATTCCTCTAGTTTCTTAAGAAATAACCGAGTATGTCCCAGAAAAGAGAAAAGAAAATATCTAAGAAGTTGTAGATTAAAATTAAATAATTTTGTAGGAAAATATAATAATAGAATGAAATGAAATATTTCATTCAGAATTTTCTTGTTATAATTAATTTATGCACAGAAATTATAGTTTTTCCTCATCTTGAACATTCCTTAGTTCACTCAAAATCAATAAAAGAAAATTATTCATTATAAGTGAATGAAGATACGGTATTTAATTTGTTTAATGTGGATGAAGCTGATATACTGTTTTTCTTAATATCAGACATAAAATAATTTTTCTTACGATGAATGAAGTTTGAATCGTACTAGTTCATCTAATTTAAATTTCACTAAAGATATGTGCATTCATGAGTGAAAAATGATAAATCTGCGCATTTATGTGTGAAACACTTATCCTTATCATCCACGAAATTTCTTACATACAATTGTTGTAAATCAGTATTTCTTTTTAAAACTATAAAGATAGTTTCAGATTCATTTGTTTAGTAATAGTCAAAAGTATCTAATTGATGAAAAATGATAGTTAAAAATACGTGAGAGAGTAGAAAGAGAGTGCCTCTTTTTTTCTAAGAAATGGGAATATTATTTCATTTTCGGAGTTGTAAGATCGCAGAGTCTAGATGCGATTCGATCACAGATCCATTATACACGCAGAATTGATGCATGATAAATCAGACGTGGTAGAAAACTCTTTCTCTTGTATGGTGCGGAAATACAGGGTGATCATAAATTATTCGACCCGTTGCAAAAATTATTTTAAAAAATCCCTATAATGTATAACTAAAAACGTTTTTATAGGTAACGCAGCGTTATGGCGAACTAAATCTGCGCAATCCAACGCAAGTTTCAAAATGGCTACCGCGCAGCAGAAGGCACGTCTGACACGTCTCTGATTCCATGAAAGCAAATCAATTTTAATTATTCAAAGAATTATTTTGGTTAGAGAATCGAAATTATCGGTCTCCAGGTAAGAACTCCATTGGCGTTGGTATGAGCAATTAAGAAATGAACGTCTCCCTCACTGATGCACATTTCTTGTTTCCTTTAATTTCTCATACCAACGCTGGATGAAATGATCTAACCGAATAATTCTTTGAATTATTGAAATTGATTTGCTTTCGCGGAAACAGACATGTCTTCAGCTGCACGGTAGCCATTTTGAAACTTGCGTTGAATTGCGCAGATTTAGTGCGCCGTAACAGCACGTTAACTATCTGAAAAAAATTGAGTAGTTATTTTATTAAAAAAAAACGAAGTTTCTACATTATAGAGGCCTAAAACTGTTGAAATAGATCCAATAATTTATGACCACCCTGTACTTAGAGGGGTATGTGGATCATGTCGTCGCTTTTAAATCAAAATGGATCACATAGTTTATTTTTATATAATTTCTGGAAACACCAGTGGTATATGGCATTTAGATTTCGATCTGTAACTTGAGTTTTATCAGCTGATCGTTTACGAAAAATTGACAACAGATATACCTAACCTTCATAAGTGTTTTGAATCAATGAAATTTTGTTGGTAAATTTCACATACGACATTTTGATACATTCGTTATCGTATGTCGGTCTCATTTGATTTAAAATTCAACATCACGGTGTCCCCACAAAAATAGTCCTCGTCTAGTTTCAAACTGAACATTAACCCCTTGCTCTTCAATTTAAATCTGAAAAGTTTTGCAATAAAGCACCATTTAATTTGAGTGGGCCACTGCATAATATAGAGTGTTAAAAAGTTGAAAAAAGCGCCATATTTTCAAGTTGGTGTATTTTGTAAATCAGAAGTATATTATTGGTTTGAATATACCTGTAATTTATTATGGAGTATCAAAATGAAAAAAAAAAATGATGAGCATACTTTTAATTGCATGACGAGTATAGCTCATCACTGGGCGGTTGGTCATTAATAGCTCATGACAAGTCTTGCTAGTTATTGCAGCGGAAGAGGGTGATTGGACAAGTTAATTAATCATTAAAGATGAATGTAGCCGAAGTTTTGCATCGAATTAAATTTATTAGAGATGAGAAGAATTAGTTAATAAATTTAAGAATCATTTTAAATCAGTCGGGTCAAATATTCTTTCCCTGTTGTCATCTGGAAATTGGGAGATAGGGAGTTTGGCTCAAATGCCGTATTCATCATCTGACCGCGGTCAAGATTACGATTTCTTACAAAATACTTCTCGTGTAGTTTAAGACTGGAAATCTATTTAAAAAATCAATGAAACATTATAAATAATTGATGTGGTAGTTTTAAATCCTATTGAATAAGTTTGAGACTGTAAAATTTGTTATAAAGTAAATGGTTCTTGCTAAATTTTAAGGCCAAACTTCCTCCTGCTTTTGTGGTATGAAAATTTTTAAATAAAGAAGCTGGCATCCTCGTCATCTGACCACGGTTCAAAACTAAGGTGACCCTCTCGCAGTTTCTAAAACGGGATGTTAACATATCTATGAATCATTCAGAGCGAATAAAGTTTTAAATAATGTGAAGTTGATTAGCTGTGATAACATTTGTTGATTCTAACAATATGTTAAACATGCCTCGTTTGTTTAAATGCAATCCATCATGAAGAAAATCCGTTATTTATTCAAAAAAGAAGACATTAATGATTTTAAGATTTTCCTCTAGTTTCTCTTATTTAATTACTTTTATTGTGTTTCACTAATTTTAACTATCTTCATGTGACAAAAAGCTAACTACAAGGAAAAAGTCACAACTCTTTCAAAGTTTCATCCACAAATACGAATTTTTAAAAACTATCTCTATAAACAGATTTTATATTTAACCAGGAAACGGCCGAAAAGTGGTTATTTCCGAAACAAGTAAACTAACACAACACATGGATAGTCAATAAAATGTGTTTACCGAAAAGTACATAAAACTTACAAGTTTCACAACCCTTTCGGCAAACTTGCGAAAATTTAATATCTGCGTGAAAGAGTGAGAAATTTACTCAGGTTTACTGCCTGAATAAAATCCGAGTTTTATTATGAAATGCAGACGCCGTAAAACTAACCTCAGGAAAAGACCACACTTTTCCATCATGTTAATCGAGGAAACCCCCTCGAATCCTTTCCTTCCATTATCATAATCGAAACATATATAGCATTCCATTTTATGCTTAATCTCTATTACATCAACTGCACTGAAGATAATGGAAACTACAATCAATCGATTTATTCACGATCAAGCATTCCGCGACGCCACTGGAGCGTAACGTTTCCTGCATTATCGCGGAACCCGAACTGTCATCGCATGATTGATGCTCTGCATACCCACACCTTTTTCGCTCTACTCGTAATAAAAGCGCAAAAATCGCAACCTGTCAGCACGCCGGGAACTAAAAATGGGGGGTGCACGGGGGCTTCAGATCGATGTTCGGATTCGGGGAGGCGTACCGACTACGCCACTGGATCGTGAGTCCCCAGCCTGCGCCATGAATGAGGGGTCAGCTGTGGGCAGTGACCTCTCAGCAGGCAGCCTTCTGCCTGACTGGCCTTTACACCAGAAGTATGCCTATCCCCGACCGCGAATCCAATTCCCTAACCTTTCATTTTCCGGCTCATCTACGCCGTGGGGAGTCAATGCAGCGGCTGAAAGGCAACCGGAGAAAAGAGAAAAGGACGCCAAAAGGAAAAAAAATTAACGGAATGGGTTAAAATATCTATAAATGTCACGTAATTCCTGGCGGAATTGGCGATTCCTTGATGCGTCTCACATAAACTTCCTCTTTAGGAATGGATCTTGGGTTTGATTTTGTGTTGATTTAATTTGATTTGTTGGATTAACCAGCTAACTGTTTTGGCGTCTTTGGAAAATGTGTATCTAAACTGCGTCGCACAAATTAAGCGATGGCGAGTATACTCGTCAAACAGAGTATGTGTAAGATGGAATTAAGTTGTGATCAAACGACATTATTTTTTTATTTAATTACTCACATTCATTCATTTTACAGCATATTTTTAACAACTTTACAATATTTACGAACTAAAAATTATTTCGTTGCACTGTAATATACTATACTTGTTGATCTGGTGAAGACTTGATGCAGACTAATTTACTTTCTTTGATCAGATATAAATATTGCGCCACTTATTGCATAGGCTAAAACAATAAATGAATCCGTAATTGCTTCATTGATGACTAATAAAAGTCTACAATACATTTACGAAAAAATAATTAATATCATATACGGTTCTTTCATAATTATTATTTATAAACTTCTATTTCGACTTGGCCTCAAAATATTTCAAACAGCTTGAAATTGTTTTAGTTTTCACTCAAATTGCAATTTAAACTGAAAATTGTCACTACCGTTTACTCATGGCGAATATATTCGTCATAACACACAATTGTGTACTTTTTTTCATGACGAGTATACTAGACATAAACAGTTAACTGGTTAACGGTGTATTGGCCGGCAAAAGGTTTGGGTAGCCAATAATTCAATTTATTGTAAACAGACTAAAAGTTTGAGATGAAAAGGCTTAGTATAAATCATTCATTTGAACAAAAAACAATTTAATGATACGTCAGTTTGATATTCATTTCTATGCTTCACGAAGACCAGACCGGCAGGTCTTAACCCCTTGTCGTACGATTTTATTTAACCTCTGTAGCGGTTACAATCAGCCGCCTTCTCCTTTCTATGGTAGGTGGCGCTACTGGAGCTATCTTTTTCCATGATGCCTCTCTGTCATTCTTGTCTGTGTGCTTGTATCGTGATGTTGTTCTCTGTTTTGTCTTGTGTGTTGTAACTTTAATGTTCTGTGCTGTGGAACGTAGCCTAATAAAAATGGTTCCTAAAATTGACTGGATTCTTCAGCAGCACAACACACAAACTTGAGTCTCGTCCCTCTATACCTCCTAATTAGATGCAACAACCCATTTGGGATATTTTTTTGTTGTTTCAATCTATTTAAGATGTTAAAGGATACTTGTGACATTTAAGCGTGTCCAGGTGATTTTTGTATTTAAAATCAATTGTTACTTTGACTTAAATACGGATTTAAATAACAAATTCTGTATGTGTCAGAGACGTCATTCTATGTTAAGGGGTTAATAATTTTGAAACATGGCGAACTGACATGAACTAAGTATAAATTGTATTCTTTGCAGATATTCATACCATTCAAAACTGAGAACATCTGATCCGAGACAATCAGATTTAAATATTACTAGATCCGCAAACGCGGCGGTTATCTGGCAAAATTGGGTGTAAAAACCACGATCCCGAAATCTAGATTCGGATATCAAGATATAGCTGCTCCACACATTCTAGGATGAAACATTAGTTTAGATGCTTTTGATTTTGAACTAGTCAGTTGCAAAAGAATAGCAAAATGTGCTAAAAAAACTTTTGATTTAATTCGGTTTGGTTTTTTCGGAATAACGACAGTTTTCAATATAAAGCATTTTACTTGCATCTTGAGGTTTTTAAAACTAATAATCTAACATATTAAAGGAAATCCTAATGAATTCTAGGAAAGGCTCGGAATAAATTCATCGTGGATTTGCTTCCACATTTTCAGACATAATTATTTAAAATTTTCTTTTACTGAAATAAACACACTGATTTCCATGAAAATTACACAAACAAGAGGGCAAAAAAGAACAAATAAAAAGAAAATTCCCAACGTATCAAAATATTAATAACCTTCAAGATTATAATTAAAAAAACAGGCATGAAAAACTGCAATTATTAAAGGTATCCGAACACGTTCGGAGAACTTTTTTTCTAAATTGTGAAATAGAAACACCAAAATATGTTTTTTTAAAATCGAATTTAATAAAGAGTAATATTAGAGTATGATTTTTGAGTATAAATTATTACAAATTTACAAAAATCTTAAATTTCAGCTGCTTTTTAGAGGAAACTCCCAAAAACTTCAAACATGCTACAGGTAAAACTTTTGTAATAATTCAAATAAAACTAACACTAAAATAAACTACATACTATAGACTAGTGCTTGTATTAGAATCTTAACATTCTTTGGATAAATAAAAATTTTAGAGCTAATCGAACAGTCATTATAAGATTTTCAGCAAATTTTCTATGTCATTTTTCAAATAAAAGACCATAATTAAAAAATATTGTTACAATATTCATTATTCTAGTACATTCACTAGAGAAACATTTGAAAAAAGTGTTCACAAAATTTCAGAACAATCGAATGGTAATATCTTGAGTTATCATGTTTGAAGTTTGAAAAATATGCATAAAATCTAATTTTGAGAAAAATCAGATTTTAGTTCTTCCACGTGCTCAAATTAAGTATCTAAACTTTAAAAAAATTTCCTAAAAATATACTGACATACTAACTTGAAAAAATGCAATTTAAAAGAATTTTTGACAGGCTTCTGTCGCATTAAATGACAACTTTCGGTTAATTAAACGCCCACTTCCGGTTTTCGGTTTGCTATAAAACAATTAATATCTCATCTTCTAATTAACGTACCGACAAGAGTAATTATGTTTTATAAAGGTAAATGAATGACCTATCGAAAACATCAAAAATTAAAAAATTGGAATTTTGGTCGAAAATCGACTTTTCAATGTGTTCGGATAGATAACACCAGATTACTATTCCCTAAACCAAGCGCCTGTTGTACAAACAGGTACAGGTCAAAGGTGCAAAACATTTCTAGTGATCTCACTTATTAGTTCAACCATAGATATTGTATAATATCTTATGGTATCGTATAATATTGGACAATACCATATAATACGTTCACGAATTCCTAAATCCGATCCATCTTAATCCGATTAATGGAACAAAATCAGATTTTACTCCATATTTTTCACTGGGCATATAGAGTCACAGCATCGGCGCGTCTTCTGCTAGTAGAATTTCCTTCTACTTTTATTAGCATGTCATGGATATATTATGGCACCCTTTAAGAGAAACCGATGGATTTTAACCCAATAACTGATATTTACAAATTTGAATAAAAACAAATTCTAATATAAACATTTGTCATCACATCTGTTTACCGATTATTAATATACAAATTCCATTTCGCCAATACAGTAGAACTCCTCTTATCCGAATATGTTATTTTGTACATAATTTGTAATTTAATACATATGCAATTAATCTGTGCTTCCTTTTTCATGTATGAGGGTTTGGAGTTTAATAGCGGCAATCATATAATTACAGCCGATCCAACGTCGGTACTATATGGAAATGTTGATAGTCCTTCGATGTAGTCACTGGCGTTGTGCACAATCTAATATCAGCGATGTGGAAGTCGTAAATTACCAGAAGCAGTACCATTTCTATCGATGGTTCGTATAGAGCGATCTAAATGTTCAGAATCTCTGGAACAGTTCAGCAGCGAATAAAATGAAATAGTTCCTTCTTCTTTGGAATCAAATCATAACCACAAGGACTTAAATCCGGGTTGCTATCGAACTGTCCCAGAGATTATTAAACCTTTAGATCGTTCCATCCGAACCATCGACAAAAATAGGAACACTTCATGTGTATTTTACGACTTTCATGTCTCTGTAAACAAGTTGAACACGGCGTAGGTGGTTAAATACAAGGACTAAAATCGTTTCAACCTAATAACAGTTTTGTATCGGCTGCAATTATATAGTAGTATAGTGCCAGTATTTAATTTCCAACCGTCGTAAATCATACATTATTTATAGTCTTCCGTACCCCATGTTTCTTAAACTTAATTTGACGAATTAAAATTGTTCTTGTTGAAGTTTCACGCATTTTTTACTTAATCTCTGAGCTTTATCCAATCATTCTAATATCCGCGAATAGAAGTGATCTCCGTTTAATTCGGTATAATTTAAATTCTACTGTACATGCTCTTTTTTAGCTTTCTTTGATACCGATCGGATCTCTTTCAGTTCCATAAAAGCCATCCACCTTTCCTGGAACTCTGATTCTGGAACTTTACAAATAAGCCATTAACTACATTAAAGTCAAAAAATAATAATAAACATAGCTTCCACTTTTCACTGGAAATCTGAACTTCATTTGATACAGAATAAAAAAAACTGGGCAATTAAAGAACTGCATAGGAACTTTACAGAGAAGGAACCATTCACAGATGTACTAATGGCATTCCCATTTCTTTTAGGCCATAGCATCCTACAAGGAAGTTAATGCATGACCAGAGTTCTCTCGCTAATAATTAATACAGAGGAATGCTTTTAGTGGCGCTTAAGATCCCAAAACAGTTCCATATCGGAAAAATGTCTAAACAAATTACATCACCTGACTTACTTCTGGGTGTCTCCGAACACAGAATCACCAGAAAACACAGATTTTATCAGAGGGGTAGATATTTGTTGTTCTATTGAGTTGGAAGTATGCACTTTAGTAATAAGACGATAAAAGACAAAAAGATAGCCGATGGATCTTAACTGTTCCTGTAATTCAGAAAGATTTGTACAAGGTTTTACTAAATATAAGAAAAGTTTTCTTAACAACCAAATGGATTAAAAGATAAAGAATTGCTGCAGTGGTTTCTTTTCTTAATGGAAAGTTTGTAGTTTTTCCTCCGATATGGAAATGGTATATTGAGTTTTATGTATTTCACATTTATATTATGAAGTTCCTGAAATAAACTTATAGACGAAACTGATCATATGATTGTAGTTAAAAATTTTAAATTTTTTTTGGTCTACTTGTATTCCAGTAAATTTGAAATGTGACGTTAATTTAACAAATTTTATCAGCTGCATTTCGAATACATTCTTGATGTGGAGGCAGTGTCTTGATTTTGGTATCGGGTGATAATGCATTAGAGACACTACTTCACCGAAATTCCTTTGGGACTGTTGTGTCCTGGTGGCTAAGAGGACATACGCCATTGAAACCTCCGAAGAATGGAGAAAAACTGTCAAATTCGATACATTATATCTCTAAAATAAAACATTTCACAAAAACCAACTTTTTTTTACTAGAAAAATATTTGTTATTTCTGTTATTGTACACACATTTTCAAATTTTAATATTGATATGTATTTATTTGAGAGAGTAATAAATATGGGTATAATTTTTGAAGGAAAAACGAGAAGTCACCTTGCGAGCATGATTACGGAAAAAAATATTGGTCTAAACACAATATTTTGGATATCTAAGTAATCCAAACAGTCTGTTTAAGAAACTGAATCTCAATTTATTAACATTTAAATTTAATTTCTATTTTATATACCAATTTACAATAAAAATGTTAAAAATTGTTAACATTTACAATTTCTAACCCCCAAAAACCTTCTTTGGTGAAAATATATACAAAACTGTGGTTGGATTTGTAGAACATAGCAAATACATATTCAGTACAAATTGTATGTAAAAATATACAATAGTTCTTGATATATTGTGCGCGCAATATAAAAAAAAACACATTTTGAGATATAGCTCTTTACAGATATTGTCATATTCAATGTTTACATTGAATTAGCTGATACATTTTCCTTCATAACTTTCATAATTTTGGGAATTTTTTAACGCGTGTTGTTTTACATTGTTCAGAAAAGACAGTTAAATAATACATATATTTTTCATAAAATCGAATATTTTTGAGGTTTAACAATCGTATGTCCTCTTAAGTTTTCTTTAAAGTTCCATGAACGTGAATTCGAGATTCACTTCCACTGAAAATATACTGTAAATGTGAGCTCAATAGTCCTCAAAATTTTCCCCCGTGGATCGAAACACTCGAGCATCGTCTCATCCTCTAATCGTTGTTCAAAACTGCGAAGTCTGTCCCCAAATAGTGCGGGACTAAAATCTTTGGTATCATCATATATGTGGACCTGATGCCCGTTTGTCGTGTCATTATGGGTCATAGATCCTCACCTCGGGCTTGCGAGCTAGCTGGGGTAGAAGAAAGTAGGATACGGTTTCTTACTCATCATCTGATTATTTTTCAAATTTATGGAAGCATTAGTTTTCGTATAGCTTGAATACAGGACGTTAATCTATCATATTATTGCAATTGCAATATAATGAAAACTAAAATATTGACGGTAGTAAGAATACATATCTTGTAGCTGTAATCACGTAGAATGAAATGTTCTGATATATGAAATACTTGTTAAAATGATTTTCAGCTAAAGGCTCATATTCGCAGAATGGGTTGCTTTCTTTTAAAGTAGAAAAATTATTATAATGAAAATAATGCAAGGTGGATTAAACGGGGGGAGGGTATTTATTATATTCATATAAACGTTCCGAAGTAATTATATCAAAATGAGTTGTAGTCGTTTGCATTTTTCTCTGGTATACTTTATCACTTTAAGGCGTAATCTGAGCTACAGAGAACATAAACTACACGAACGTAATTTCATAATTCAAGAAGCAAAATTCATTTCGTCGCCAATTGTTTGTTTAAAATATTATTCGTATAAGTGAGAGCAATGTTACTTGAAGCTTCAGCCTGAACCGCCAAGTTTTCTCCTATCTTAATTCGAAGCTCCCATCTTGATAAACCTTTTCTCTCTATAGCCATATCTTGCATTTCTGAATAAAATAAGACACAATGTATAAAAGTGAAGAGGAAATGTATTTGAATACATCGCGTTGTTTATTTTTTAACGTAAAGAATGCATTCAACGTAAATACATTTTGAAGCATATGCAAATAGATTCAAATTTAACATTCCTCCAAGATGTAAAATTTTGCATGATATTCTGGCGCTGTTTCGATTAAATTTAAAGCCAAAATAAACTTTCTAAACAGTTCCTTTGTTCTATAGAGTTATTAATATTAACGGTTGATGTTTGTTGGTGTAATATTCTGACCGTAAAAATGATTTCAAATCGTAAACCAAACATTATGCAAATTCGTAGTAGGCGGAAAAGTGCAATAGAATAATGGAAATCCTCAAAGAGTAAACAAAATTAGAATTCTGAAATATTTAATTAGATTTCGTCGTCTTCTGGTTTGATCGCATTTACCGGGATCGTAACTTATTCTATAGTCAGTAATGAAATAAACGTTTTCATGTTCTTAATTTTAAAAATAACAGTGTATCTTGGAATAAGAATACCGTGAAGAGTTAGTGTATGCCTTTATACTAACAATTTAAAAATATGTTTAAACTAACATTATGCTATTAGTATTTCCCCTGAAAGTCTCTGCTCTCACCAACCTCTCTTGTAAAGATTTAATCTGGAAACATAGGATTTAAAAATGTAAAAATAACGCGTATATTGGAACAAGAAGAAAGTGGAGAGTTAGAATACGTCTTTATAATAATAATTTTAGAATATCTGCAAACTATAATTATGCTGTTAGTATTTTCCCTGAAAGTCTCTGCATCCATTAACCTCTTTTATAAAGAGTTTTAATCTGAAATCATAATTTTTAAAGATTTATCACGAGGATCGCCAACCATGTTTCCCTGGATGTATAATGTGTACATTGTATAGTTCAAAGACGAATATCACTTAACCTTGTAGCTTTTTGACTACTAGCTAATGTCATATTAAACATTGTATTAATATTTCCGTCGCATTAATACCTCCATTTTAGTCGCGTGAGTAAAATGGATACAAGTTAGATTCTGATGTTCTCTGGCATTCCTAACGGGAAAAATATGAATTTTTTATATATATTTATATTATATATATTTTTTAAATTTATCCTTTTGTTACATATTTTCAACCGCCATGAATGCAACATGAAAACGGTCACGAGACTGATTCTTGAAAGTTGCACCAACCGTATTTCCAATAATTTTAAGCAGGCAAGAGTTGAAATCTGAATGTCTCACTCATGAAACATATCCTAAGTTAAATATAGTAATTTATATTATGTATAAAACAGTTGCTTCAAGAAAACATTGAATTAAATTAACGTTACTAAATACATTTAAATCGAAAATTGCTTTTCCTGACATATATTTATGACTATTTTTAATTACGCATAAACGAACTAGAATCATTCTAAAGTGCTAAATTATCGTTCTTTAGAATTTATCTTCAATACTTCATAATGAGCGCATTTCGTAAAATGAGATGCGATTATTTTTGAAAAGGAAATTATCAAATTTCATTTCAAGGCCCTAACCACTCTTTTCTCCATCATTATCATTACCAAGTATGAAACTCAAAGCAATCGATTTAAATTATTAAACGTACAGCGAATAGTTAAGATAAATTTACCTCATTATGATACTGAATAATCTTGTAGAAAAGAGAAGAAGTAACTCTTTTCGGTTGTCGTTTCGGATATCAGATATTCATTATCACTGCATTTAAGCTTCGTTAAGATAATTATGGTTAAGTCTCATGATTTGGTGCTCGAAGATAACTATGGTAATCGCAGCAAAGATTAAAATATGGACGTAGTAGCTCCTTTTCATGAAAAAATTGATATTAAATGTATAATTGTATAGTATTGCATTGTAATCGTTTAATATTTTATTTAGTTTTGTAATAATTTCAAAAGAAGGTTAAACTTACCAGGAACAAAAACGGTACGTTGCTGAAAAGCTCTGTAAAATAACTGGAAATTTCAGTAAAGATTGAGGGGACATACGGCTCTTAAACCTCAAAAAAATAGGGGGGAAACTGTCAAATTCGATACATTGTATCTCTGAATCGATACATTTTCCAAATTCACTTTTTTCCCTAGAAAAATATCTATTTTTTCTGTCATAGTACACAGATTTTCAAACCTTAATATTTGTATGTACTTATTTGAGAGAGTAATAAATATGGGTATAATTGTTTTAGAAAAAATGAGATAGTCACTTTGTGCGAATGATTATGAATAAAATATTAGTCTAAACACAATATTTTGGGTATTTCAGTAATACAAACAGTCTGTTTAAGAAATTGATCCTCAATTTATTCACATATAAATTTTATTTCTATTTTATATATCAATTTAAAATAATGTGTTAAAAATAGTTAAAATTTCAACGTTTCCCTCCCCCCAAAAGAAACTTCTTTGGAGAGAAAATGTACAAAAATTGTGTTTCAAGTTGTAGATCATAGCTTAATATATATTTAGCAAAGATTTTATGTAAAAATATCCAATAGTTCTTGAGATACTGTGCGCGCAATTTAAAAAAAAACACACATTTTGAGATACAACGCTTTAAAATTATGGCACTTTTCAATGTTTATGTTTAACAGCTTATACACTTATCTTCATAATTTTCATAATTATTGGATTTCTTTAAAGCGGATTGTTTTAAATTGTTCAGAAAGAACTGGTAAATAAAATATATATATTTCAAAAAATCGAAAATTTTCGAGATTTAACAATTGTATGTCCCATTAAAATGTGGACTTACTATCTTCTTTTCATGAAAAAAATTATATTAAATGCATAATTATATAGTATTGTACTGTAATCTTTCAATATTTTATTAAATTCTATAATAGTTTCAAAAGAAAGTTTAACTTATCAGCAACAGAAGAAGTCACATACCTGATTTGTTAAAATTGTTTATGATTTTGCACGCTTTTATTTTACTTGACTTGGAAGCCGCTGTGGCATAGTGGTAAGGTCTCATCTTCGGTACAGGGGTGTTCCACGCTCAAAGGTTCCATTAAAGATCCATCGTGTGTGGAGGCAAGGTGTGGTGTGGTGCGTAAGTTTGGAGGGAGGAGCCAACTCAGGGGCCATCCCCTTCATCAGACCCCGTTTCAAAATTACAAAGTTCGTCCAAAAATAGCCCTTGTATTGTTTCAAATTGAGACATTAATATAATTCAACTAAATTAATTTGACTTGTTTCATGTTTGATCATCTCTAATCTTAATTATAATATAACTGTAATTTTGTACAGTTGTGCGTTCCTGATTATAATATAATATTTTCAGAATTTGACTATCAGTTAGTCGATTATTTATAATTAAATTTTGATTCCCTAAGAGTGGCGTCATCTGGTAGTAAAATTAAGAAAAAAATGGCTCCAAAATAATGAATAATAATGAAATATATTAAAAATTAAAAAAGTTTATTTTAAAAGCACGCATTTATTAATGTATCAAATGTAGAAAATTATTTTTTTCAGAAATATGAATACCACAAGGAAATCGTACAAGAGTTAGGCGATGAAAACAATGTCAACGACCATGTATCCGAAACTGAATCATATCGGTACATGATTATAACTGTAAGAATTACGAAATAGTGTTTTTTTATAATAAGCAATACATTTGTAATAAATAAAACTATTGTTTCTGGAAACGATAGCGAAGGGAGCATGCGGAACATATTTTTTGTAGCAACAGTGCAGCTTATCCCTTAACAACTCATGCACAAATTGCTTAATTTTCTGTTCCTCAGTTTGGTAGTTATTTTATAGAGCTTAAGTTACATTACATACATTTATATTTGTTCACATTTTTACCCACAGAGATTCCATCGACTGCATGGCCAAATCTTATCTGGTAAGTTCATGATAAAGTAACGGGAGTGTCCTCCATTCGACTTTCTCTTATATCTACATACACGATGGTGCAAGTTTTGCGTTTAACTTCATAGCAAATGAAAAATAAATCGGAAGTTCGAACATTTTTCCATTTGCCCTACTATGATCAAAATTTGATACAGATCTTCACGATTGGTGTCAGGATCATATACCAAATTCCATTTATCTAACGAGCATACGCAAGAATAGACAGAACGCCACTCCATTCCCCCGTGCCTGATGCCATTACGGAACACAAGGATATACAAAAGGGCAGTTAATGTATACAATGATGCATATCGTCCAATATTAGAAACATATCAATAATTACATTGTAAAGATTATGCACTAAAATTAGCTCATTTAGCTTGTTCCCTTTTTGAATTATAGTATTCACATACACGCGTACAAACAACGTATGCACTTTAATTGTTCTAAAGTTGATACAGACGGGGAGTCAATCTTTGTGGGAATAATCCCAAAATTTGACACAGATCTTCATTTGTAGTGAGAAAATCATATGCCAAATTTAATCACTCTAGCTGGCTGTATTTATGAATAGTTGTGATCATACACATGGGGAGACAGACAGTCAAATTTTCAATTGAAGAATTTCGCCCAAAATTTAATAAAAATGTGCGTTTTTGGCTTAAAGACAGCATACCGATTTTCATTCCTCGACCTTATTATATTTTTTTTGAGTTATCGTGTTGACAGATAAATAGATAGACAGGTGCAACTACCCCCAAATATTTTTTTCTGAATCAGGGAGATCTCAAACGTGGATATTCATCAAAATCTCTCGAAATCGAATTCTTTAAAGCTTGCAATACTTTCTCTTTGTATACTTCTTATACCTTAAAGTAAAGAAAAGAATATTCATTTGTCTATATAATAAAAAAATATACATATGCACTTCCCCAATTCCAACATACCTCCGACTACGATATCAAAACTCAAACACACAATTTGAGACTCTTGCACATCTACACCTCCTGACACACACAGCGAGCGCATTTTGGCGAAATTTCATTCCCATACATTTATTCCCATCCAATCCATTAAATCCTTCCACAGTTTCTGGGATTATTTATAAAAATGGCAAAGTACACAGGGCCAATACCTGTCAAGAAATGTAAATTTTTTAACGGCACACTGCAGCGCTGGGGAAAAGACTCGGGATATCTCGTGTGGTGCAGGCGGACCTTTACGGAAGAAGGGTTAATAATAAAGGGAAAAGACACGGTAGTCTCTCCCTGGCAGTCTTCCAGGAAAAAAAGGATCGAAGGGAACCTCATTCACGTGATTTCGCTCGGTCGTTCTCGCCTTTCTAGGGGTCGTCTCCTGGTCCCTTGGTTAATCATGGAGATATGGGCTGGAGTTCCTAGAGTAGTTGTGGCAGCACATTGTGGTTCTCTTCAATTGTATGCGGTTCCATTCAACAAAGGAGATGGTTGGTATTGTTGTTGAATTTCTCACGATTTCTTGTCGAGTAAAGTGTAGGAGAACTGCAGTGCGAAGCCATTTTGAAAGCGATTTCTTCAATTCGGCTTCTTCTAGTGGTACTTTCATTGACCTGAAACTTTATTTTTCACTTTCTTGTCCTGTTTTATTAATCCTCTTACTGCCCACTTTTTTCAATCACTATTCAGATTCAACGATTGCAAACATCTTCAAATACCATCGAGCCAAGTTAATAGTTATTTATATGTAAAGCTTTATTAGTATGAATCAATGCTATAGTAGTGAAAGGTAAACACATTAGTTGTGAAAATCGAGGGGTGCAGCAGATATTAGATTTATTTCCTACTCGCGGAAATCGGAGGATAATCACATTGAGGATTAAATAATGATCTAGTAAAAACCTCTTAATATCCATCCATTCAGACATTATTTTGAATTCTACAGCAACTATTTTCAAATATTCTATGCACTAATTTCAATTCCGTAAATGAGGAAATGTTTTGTCTGATGATATTAAAGACAATTTCTCTGATATTTCTAAAGAATAAAATTATTAATAGTGTTCTCGAATTGTTTCGATCAATGTTTTTATGGACATTAATTCGCAAATGTGCTTAGAAAGTATTCACAAATCTATATTTAATAACAATTTGTATTCATTTTTTCTAGAGTTATAAGCATCTATATATAGCTCTAATAAGCTATCTATGACGTTTTCCAGTGCCTTGAAATTTGTTAAGTATACAATTAAGCCCACAATATTCGAAACCATTTCAAGATATAACCCATAACCGAAATTAGAGAATGTCAGTCATTAAGAAATAGGTGGTGCAAAGTAATACCTTTTTACAACAGAGAAAATGATGGTGCTGAAGATGAGTGTCTCAAACTTTCTTGTTGAATAATTTTACCAATACGAGGTTGTTCTTAAATTAACATTTTTAATGACAGATCCTTTGTGGACGCATCGTCTTTGCGTTCACTGATTTACATATGGCAATTTAAAATCCAAAACGAATAACTTAAATTTTTCCAAGGTCTTAAAATCATACAATCTTCTTTTTTCATTTTGCAAGATATGCATTATCATTGTTTTAGAATTGGAGACCATAGAATTATCCCGCACTTTGCTTGATTGAACCTTTTAGTTAATCTTTTACTGAAATGGTATATGAACCATTTTTACGGATTTACCTTTTACCCAATTTAGAGTTAAGCTGGGTCTTTGGCAAAGTGAATAATCAAGAATATTACCTTAATTAGTGCATATAATTGTCCTTCAAATAAATGCATTTTTAAATCATTACAGCCAAATAAATAAAAGAAATCTTTTGTATTATGTCCACGATTCTATCATCCCCTTTTCTAAACACAATTGTGACTCTAACTGTAAGTTTGAATAACCATTAAAATACGTATGTAATAAACTACTTTGAGATTAAAGCAGTAGCTAAATTATATTTCTCATACAATCACATCTCACTTTTTAAATACAGTCTCTCAAAGATAAATTCATCCAAAACTCCAAATTCAAAGATAAATAATTAAGAATATGTTCACATTAAATAAACACATAATCTACCACTGCATTTAGACATAAATATTCTCGTGAATTATATTTCTCCCATTCGCATTTGACTTCCATCAGTTGTACGGCATGGAATCATCGCCTTTGTGCGTTCCTTTCTAAGAGTGCATTTTAATTTCATTAATGTAAAATGCTTTTATTCATTATTATAAGATGCTGAAATGAAAGAGAATTTAAAGGAAAATCCTTCGTATTCTAAGGGAATTCATTATATGCTTGTAAAATACAATCTATTTCATAATACCCACCATAAAAGAAATCCCACTGTATTTTTCATTTGAATGCCATAGCCCTATTAGCACAAAGGAAATGGTCATTATTACATGCTAATATTTGGTAATATTGCATGTGGACATGTACACAATATTCGGGGCAATGTGCTTGGCGAGGCGCATCTGTGAATGGAAAAAGACAAAACAATTTCATTAATAATGAAGAATCTTAAAACGAACTTGGCGACTTCTGAAAAAATTAATGATATCAAGTTTAAGATTTATTTTTAATAGTATCACATTATGTTACTTCAAACAACAAAAATACTTCCAAATGACGAGTTAAATGATTTATATCAATCAAACTGCAATTGTTTCCTTTTTTGAAAAAATCGCGTCTGATAGACGAATACTCAGGGAGTCCAAAATGCAGGATTCAAATATTACTGGGCGTACTACGAACGTTTGTCGATATTTCTGTCCTAATAAGGAATGCTTTATAACGCCAATAACACAATTCAATCTTCAGAATAGCCCAACATATTTAATCAATCTATATTCTAACATTTCTTAGTATCATATCCTGAAAGCAGAGTCACTTCAAAAGTTCGAGGCCATGATCATCAAATCAGATTATCAGTTAGTTACTGCGTTATCATATTAAAGCACTTTTTCTTCTCAATGGCCCTTTCTACCACTTGGGAATGTGACATGGATTAAAGAATTCAAATTATATCAAATCCCTTTTCTACACAATCAATTATGGAATATTCGAAAATGTTCTTTGAAAAGAAGCGGGCAGATTTAATGAAGCTGCTAATAAATCCTGTTCTTTTAAATACCTTTATTAGGTTAAGTTGCTCGATGTTTGTAAAGATGGAATTTTGTAATCGATTTTCTATTCACTTTCTGATGTGCTGGAATTATGAAAGTTTGTGCACCTGTGCATTCTCGACAGTGGTGACGATTGGGTGACAAAAGTAGGAAGGGGCAAATAAATTTATGGTCACCTAAAGGATCTGTAGACGAAAAAAATTAAAAGTTAAATTTCAAAATTACCTATCTTTACCGCAACCAATTGCTCTTTTATAATTTTTAGTTTTAGGCAGCTAAGGTGAAGTAAAAATTAAATTTTTCCGCAAAAAGAGGATGAGGCGACAGTCCCTCCCCCTGGATTCGCCGCCACTGATTAAAAGTATCCATAAAATCATTATTTGTAACATTAGCACAAGTCTACAATTAAACCAAAGTGCTTTGATAATTCACAAATGGTCTGTAATAATTTTATTGAAAAAACCATGGCTTGTTGAAATTAAAACAAAAAGTAATATTTTAAATAAATATCTAACAATTGAATAAAATATAAAGAAAAATAAAAAAATATTAAGTTAGATTACTTATGCTTAATAATATTATTTTAAACAGATATCCAAAGCAATGCAATTAATTACTTTACATATAGTAAGATACAATAGAAAATAAGCTTCTCAAAGTCAGAAGTTTGGTCTTCGAATTCATGAACCAGAGAAATTCGAATTCTAAACGCAAATGACCAGAACTGAACTGACCAGAGTGTAGAAAAGAATTGCTCGAGGGCACGATTAATAATTCTTGTTCCCATGAAAAAACACATTAGTATCAGCGTATGTGACCAGCTAACCATGTGTTGTTTTCAACAGATTACAATATCATGTTCTTGTAATTTATGGCTCCTCTAGAACCTTCCAAAAGATTTCAGAATGAAAGAAGACGGTCAGAATGGAGCTTATTTTGATTACAATGCGTTCAAAATAAGTGTAAATGAACACAATTCTATTGATGACTACTTAGTCATCTGGAAAAAGCTTAGATAATTTCAAAAGCGCTATTTTCCCTTTAACAGATAACGCGGTGTCAATCATACTGATTGAACAAAGACGCTCTTTCCACCCACCTGACCAATGGTGATTAAGAAATACGGAGTCGTCTTAAGGCTGGGGGTGGGGATAGGCAGGTAACATTGATAGCAATTTCGAAGGTTCTCTTCATTTTTAGGCATTGCAAGACATGAATGGCAGAGTGTTAATTGAAAATCAAGCACCAGTGATCACTTATTTACCTTTCCCCGTGGGCTTTGCCCGTTTAATTTTCAACTGTTGCTTTATTAAAATTCCTGGTTTGGGGTAGCTAAAATAAGTAATAATAATAATAACAAATAGAGCCCCATTGGTCCCTCCCCCCGATTCGCCGCCACTGATTCTCGATGACAATGCACTATTTAAAAATTTTGCAACGTATTTCTATGCAAATCGATCATTTTTAATGAAATTTGATTCCATACTCCATCTGGTGGTGAATTTCAGGATAAACCCTTTGAAGATTCCATAATATTTATTGCAATGAATTAAATGATATTCTTATTCAATTTTTGCATTTATAAGATTAGTAAATAGAAAATAATTAAAATAAAAATTAATCTACTTTATAGAGAGCAGTAATAAAATTGTGTCTTAAAAGGCTGCTTAAATAATAATTTAAAATGAAAATGGAAAATATGTAATAAATTCATAAAAATGATAAATAAATATTTAAAAATTTAAAAAAATAAAAAAGAACAAAGAAATTAACTAAAGAAAAAACTTGAAGAACAGAGAAAAGAACATATTAAACTTTGTTTATTCACTATCTATTGTTACAATTAAAGCCTTGAATCCATTCTTTCTTAAAATAATTAGGTAATTCATGAATTACCTAGTTATTTTCAATCCGTTATTTCATGGAATAACTAGGTATTTCATGAATTAGGTAACTGAATTAAACGCTTCTGCCACCGATAATAACTTTTGACGGAGAGCCTGGATCGAATACCTATAATCTCCATTCCTTAGCTGTGCTGTAAGAAAAAGTGACATAACACAATAACACTAACTTAATGACACTGTACCAAGTGGGAATTACACGCTTTAACGGTAAATCGACACTAAAATCTGTATAACGCGTTTTCTTACAAAGATACTGTATGTACAGTGAAGCGCTTTAAGGTTTCGCAACAATGCACGTCCGAACTTTATGCTGTTGCCATCCATTTTTCGTGGAGAGGGGTATTATGACTATGTATTGTTTAAAAATAATATAATTATAGAGATGTTAACAATATAAACATGTTTCGACTGCAAATGCACACATTTGCAAGAAAAAATTAAGTAAACTTGTAAAACAATGTTAAAGTTGATACTTTATTTCATACACTAGTTAAAAAGTGTTAAATTAAGATAGTTTTCGTTTTATTATTTGTGATAATTACTATTAAACTGTAGATAAAAGGTATACTAAAACTTCAAATATCCTATTAAGATGGGGATTTTGATGGAAAAATGAGGCAGTACAGGGTAATTAAAAATAATCTTTTGGATTTCAAGTGATATAAATTTACAAATATTAATTACACTCTAATCCCAGGAAGAAGAAACAGATGTTAAATTTTTATTTCCAAACTTTCACTCTTCCACAGGCGCAGCGTAAGCGCATTCTCGAGTTAATCAGTGAAAGGAAAGAAGAAGTTTATTATAAAGTGGTCATTCACGAGAAGGCTTAGCTACGCCGTTTATCCTTAGACTGTTTTTTTTTCAACCCATTTTATTCGAAAAATTAGGCAAAACATTCACGGATGCTCCAAAGTTTTTTTGAGACAAGATTCAAAGTTGCAGAATCCCTGCCACCCATACTCCTCTTCCTCCCACACAGTCGATTTTGAGTTTCATTTCTAGCCTCGATACGAGGTCCCAATCTAGGCAGAACTATTGTTTTCCCGCTAGCCTCGCATCGAGGTCCCAAATTGGAATCGGCTGATGGAGTTTTGGATTTTCATTTATTTTGAATTCCATCACTTCGAATACATTTGCTCCAAATTTCATAGGTTTTCGACCTTGACGATAGGTTTTTCCTTCCCGTGGTCCAAAAATTTCAGTTTAGAAGACCAATGATTGATCCGCTTAAGAGGCGCTGGATTGGTCGATGTGAAGTTGACAATTCAGCGGTATTTTGGTTGCCGCCGTAAGTTTCCAGACCTCACAGTTTGCGATTTCTTCCTTGAAAGACACTGTGTACGTGCCAGTTATATTGATTGAGGTCCTGAACCATATTATTACGCTTTTACGAGCATATGCAGTGAAATCTTCCAACGTCTCTGTGAGAATTGGAATACAGTCCTACCGCCAGGAGAAAAACCCTGGACAGGGTTGCCGCAAGTAGACAAGTCGAATAAAGGAGGTAAACTGGTCTAAAATCAATCGCAACATTTGGTGAACAATGCACACTTCGCTAGGCGAGGAATTCGTTTTCGACCGTAGTACAAAGCGAAACGAGACTTCCGACGGTTCTATGTGCGCCAATCAAATAAAGCCATTCCCCCCCCTCAAAATGTAGTGGAATATCCCGTTTCCATGACGCCCGCCACAGGCATGTCTGGTATCTAGGATTTTTCTGGTGGCGGTATTACAGTACTTTAGATAGATATTGACATTGCGTGACGAAAGAAAGAAGAATCGAACTTTTGTAATCTTTATTAGAATTGTCCAGGCATGGAACTAACGCTCAGGAATGTGGGCGTGGCTATTTGCGAAAAGAGATTCAGACCAGATGCAGTGTGATTGATTTCACACCCATAGCGCTTTCTTCGTTAGAGTGGCTCGATCAGAAGGGTTTGAGGAACAGGGAAGGGGTTTCTTAGAATTCGGAGTGTGGGAGCTGTCATTGCGATTTTTGAGAGGGGAAGTGAATTTCCTTTATCTTTGAAAGAGAAAGCATTTTGAGGTCTCTATTCCAATGAATACTTAATTTTTGAATTGAATATTTAAGACTAAAGTTGTTATCTTGAATGTTATAAAAATTTAGAAATTAGTTTTTATTTGACCGTTATTGCACTTAACTGTTCTTACACTGAAAAAGGCTCCTTTTACTTTGGATTTGCATTCAACAATTCATCATTTTTTCATTTTGTATTTGGTAATACACTTTTTTTCTGTGAGTAGATTTTGCATTATTTTTTCTCTCACGAAACGAAAGCAATTATTACGAATAACGTTATTAACAAAACGAAAGTTAGTTTCAGTTGATTCACAGTTCTGTTTTTCATGCTTTTTTTATTTCTTAAGGAATTTAGCAATCTACAAGAGATTTTCTTCAACAACTTTCGTTAGTAAATCTGTGACAATCAAATCTGAGATATTGTTAGAATGCTAAAACGGGCATAAATCTTCTAGTTACTCGAAGAAAATTCGAATGTTTCCGTTTACAATGAAGTATTATTTATTTTCATAGTCTTAATAACTTTGTGAGTTAAAACCCGATAATTATTTTGCTTTAGCCCTGTACTTTACCAAGAGCATAGCATATGCCGTCCCTTTCGAACGCACTTATCCTTGACTTTCCTTATTTGAAATCATATGTGGTGATAAAATTGGAAGGGAAATAAAACTGTCCGCAGTGTGATTAGAGATCCACAGATTTTCTCTGAAATCTCTATGGGAAGAGAAACTAATAATTCAGTTGCCGGCAGTTGTAGGAGCTAGTACATAAAAGAAAAACACTGCCTGTACTCTATCTTGACGTTTGTCAAAAATTGATATGAGACTGTGCTGTCACTGACTTCATTAAATTAAAATCGTTATCTCTGAATATATATAACATTGATAACAGTCAAGATAAACTCTGATATTTCACATCGGCAATTTATTTTTGTCTATGTTCTTTTCATTAAAACCATATTAGAAATTCTTTTTCTAAAGTTTAATGTCTTGGCATTATGAATAAACATATAATTATGTATCTATAAATATATAGTCATATTTTGATTACAAAAACCGTATTCTATGCAAAGGTTTCGAAGTTATATTGATAAGTATATGGTTATTTTTTGTTTGTAATTTACCTATCGACATTTGTAATGTAGTTCAAAGCAGATTATTTCAATGAGGGAGGATATTTAATTGAAATACCTCCATAAATTGCTTTTAAATGATTATTTTGATAATTTAAATGACTTGGAAATTAATTTGATCAAGAATTTAAGATCTGATTCTGTTGCGGTCATCACACTTGAAATCTCATATCATTTATGTCAAGTGATGATACATAATCAGAAACTTGTTTGAACTGAACCGACTTACATAACATCAATAACCTTTTGAAGTTTCGTTTACGGAGTTTCTACTAAGCTTCTATTCAGTTTAATGAATTTAATTTTGGTTAATCAATGTGAAACCTTTTGAATCAAACTTTTGAATTTTCCGTATCAAACGACGGAATTTTATCTGTATCAAATTAAAATAAACTTAACTAAGTTTAATCGATTTCTCCACAATTATAACTCAACTATTGTAAAATTGCTCTAAATTATAATTTGATGTAATGTTTTGCCAGTTCAATTTATTACATAACGTTTGTATATTGCCTAACTATTTCAAATTGCGTGGTTTCTCTAATAGTTATGATTTCAGATTAGAAATCGTTTTCCACTGAAATATAATTCATTATTAAATTTGAAACTCTAAACTAGGTGCTAATTTAAATATTCGACTTTCACACTCAGTTTATTTAGCATACCGATTTAATTCGCTTTAACGCGATATTGAAAAATATATGAATATACGCAGATTTTATGTGTTCTACCTAAATTAAGTGTGCACCTATTGTCTCTTGAGTTATTCGTCTATGCCTTTTCATTCAAATGTGTGTAATGTGCTTTTAATAAACTTTGTGAGAATAGTTATGCCCTAGAAAAGAAGTATGTGGTAAAAAAATAATTTTTCTAGTGAACTATAATCAAGAGATATGTATAAACACAGCAAAAAAAAGTACTGCCGTATTTACCTGATGCATACTAGGCGTTTAGTTCCAGAATAAACCTGCCCACAGCTTTCATTGAACTAAGTCATGCATAATATTTTAAGAACATTGAAAGTGAACAATTTAACAAGTACTATTACCTAGTATAGAGCAGCTGTAACTGTTTCAAACACTCTGGCTTTCAAGGAAAACACATTTTCCGAATCAACATGATACCAAGCTCAGTGTTGCGAAAACCGTGAGTAAGTCCAATATGGTTCACTTGATGGAGCGTGACCTCCATTGGACGTTCTGCTAAAAAAAGATGTAAATTTGCCTAACCATACCTCGCCACTCTATTTGTTGGTAAGGTTAGCTGTGAGTTGCTTAACTTTACTTCTCTTTGGCTCAGTCTTTCCACCACTGAACTTTGTGTCATATAAATCTAAATCTGTAGAGGGACGAGACTCATGTTTACATGGAATGCCGCTGTTGAAGAATTAATTCAGTTTCAGGAACTATTTTTATTAGATGGCTAAGTTCCACGACACAGTGCATTAAAAGGTACAAGACGCAAGACAGAGAACAACAACACAAGACATGTACACAGAAAAGAAGAGAGAGAGGCATCATGGGAAAAACCCGGATGGCTCTAGTAGCGCCACCTACCATAAAAAGAAGGCAGTGAATTGTAACCGCTACCAACCTACATTACCTCAGTTTAACGCTTTAGTTCTCAACTTCGCGCATATCGTGTCGTAAGCCTGTTATTTTAGGTATCAATTACACAGATGTATTTTAATGTTCACAAGTATAGATAAAACAGTGTATATAGAACATGTTTATACATCAAATGCGCAGATACTATTCAAGTATTATGTGCTAGTTAAATTCAGTATGCTAGCTTGTGTGTGTGTGACTTCCAGGACTCGCCTTTGGCCATGGTATTTGTATTTTGACAAATTACTTTGTTTAATAAATTGGAAGTAATAAAAATAATAAATTGGAATTGGCTGGATTTTTCAAGAAGAATATGTATTTGCTCATATTAGGAAGCATAATTGAATTTTTCTTAAATGATATTAAGTGCATTAAAAAATTTCAAATAGATGTTTATCAATCATTCAAAAGATAATCAGGAATCAGCAAGGGCAAGTAGATTGTAACATATACTACAAATTAACCTCATAAAGACTTGTCTACTGCAACAATTATCCACTAATCCCCCCGATGACTCTGAGTTCGAGCCATTGAAAATTCTATAGTTTTGTTCGCGAGTCAACATGAATATGAAAATTAAATTTGATTTCAGAATTGGTGTATTAACATATCTTTTAGTTTCTTTGTAAGTAATGCAAAAAAAAGTTCTACTTAAACGCATTCATTAACGGACAATTGAGACTAGAAGTCCAACTATAACGTACTTATTTATATCTCTTTTGAAATATACAGCATAGTAAATGAACTCATAGGATGCAGTTTTTGTTCTAGGTAACAGCTGCTATATGCATTGCAGATATCGTTTTAATTAAAATGCGCCCTGTATGTTTTAATAATCACATTTACGGCTTATATATATTGCCTTTATCACAAAATACAGAAAATATTAATTATTTACAGCACTCTATCATGATCGCTCTGCCGTGCAAAAGTAATTGCTTAAAACTCGCTTCCTGCCAGTCATAAAATGCGTCTATAATCACAAAAACACCATCAACGAAGGTTCATATCTTCCCTAACCATCAAAACAAGACGCATTCTTATTATTACCCATCATGCAGCTCCCAGAAACAACAATACGCCAGTACCTGAGATATAAAGTCACGCACCCTTCCACCCCTGTCGAAGAATGGCTCCTTCCCTAACGAGCTGCTTTATCGGGACATTAGGATCGGCGCTTCGAATAATAATCCTGGTAGCACTGAACTCAATTATCCTGGCATCGAACGGAGTTTTAACAGTTTACCCCTCTCACGTGAAATGTCCTTTATACACCGACCCTCCCTGACTAACCTCTGGGTCCTATCTCTTTCGCTCAGGCCCTATAATTTCACCCTGGAATTTTTAGCCCCCTCTTTTCTGGAAAAGCCCGCCAGAACTTGGCAGGTCGATTCGGAAAGCGAAGATAATTTCCGGAAGCTCTGATCGAAATCTAGTATGAAAAGCAATTAGTTTGCTTAATCGGCCGATTCCGGACTTTATTCCATAGCAGAGTCGTTTGCCGAAGCTAAACATCCCTCCCAGACCTCCTTCAGTCCTCTGGATCGTTTGGTCTTTCTAATTAAATCAGCGAATAAAAGTCTTATCTTTTGGTCCTCACGCTCGTGTGACAGTACAAAGCGATACTTTGGAATATTCATCGCGCGTTTTCGCTAATTGCGTTGCCACCTACCTGAAACAGAATAACTGTTGTTTGCCCCGAGTTTAATTCGCCGTTGTAAAAGAAATGGAATAGGAAAGGTTCGATGATTCGGCGCTGTTCCACTTCATGGAATGTCGGCAGCGTTCTAGGTTATTTTTTTCCGAGAGGGAACCTCAAATTGGTATCAGTTTTGTTTGCGTTACACAAACTAATTATAAGAATGACCAGAAAAGAGGGTTTGGTACAATTGTTTGGATAGAAATACGAATGAAAAGAGATTGTATTGAAATCTTTTCTGTGACAGAGGAGAGTAGTCAGATGCAAAGGTAAAAAATGAACTGTTGCATAATGGCGTACAGTCAATCTTTTATTCTGCAGTAAGCATCAAACATTTATGGAAGCTCAAAAAGCGAATGTTAATTATTATGAATACGGTGTTAGCATCTTTAAATATCTTGGAATTATCAAGCACTGATAAAAATTATTCATGTATTTATTGGACTTTGTCTGCATTGGTAACATAACATATTAAAGAAAACTAACAGCTATTATTACTTGCAGTTAAAGCTTTAAAAACCCTTTTATTAAATTTCAGAGAGCATTTTGAACATATGTAATTCTCATGCAAATTTTCGTCTCATATAGTTTTCAAGATACAAACTCTGAAAAACTCCAAAAGGTCACTTGAAAACTTTAAGGGTTGTTGAGGCATACAGAAATAAGTCATTTTTACACTACAACAATGGAGTCGCAAACGCAAAGGGGAAAAGGATACTCCAGATAAAGTATGCAACACAGGCTCAACCCTTTCGCGTTCATTGATTTCGCAGTGAAACCACACATTGAGCATTCATTTTTTTACTGTGCCTGAGCGAAATGTAGCGTTATTTTTCTTTCATAGCTTAAGTGCCAGATATATAGGGCAACTTATATAAAAATTCTAGTTTAATCTTTAGTATTCACAAAGATATCGTAATTGAAAGCGCTAAATTGCTTTCGATCTCAAAGAGGAACAAAATGAAGAGGGCTTTTGTACAAATGGATATTTTTAAAAATTGAGTCTTCGAAAGTAATATTGAATTTTATGAATATTGAATATCATGAATACTCACATATACATTGTAAATTAAATATATAATTTAAATTGCAATTTTTTTTATAATTTATTCGCAGGAAAAATAGCCCGTTACAGTTCATTGGTTTCACTATGTAACCACAAATTTCGTAAAAATAAAAAATGCTATTTTTTTCCCTTTACATATTTATAATCAACTACATGTCTAATACACATTTTAAAAATAAATTAAGTAATTTTCTAAACGAAACATTTAATGAACTGCAAAAGTGTTAATGGAATACAAAGTCAAAGAGCACAATAACACAGTTATAAGAAAAACAAGATTGCAATTTGTATGCAACATGATAAATACTATGACAAGTAGAACATGTTATGAGCAATAAACTTTTGGAGTGCTTTAAGTAAGCGTTCAAAGGATTTGGCGTCTTACGATATGCGCTGTTCGCGTGGTGCTGTGCTATTTTAAATTTCTAATTACCACTTATCCCATGTCAGGGGTGGAGAACCTTCATGCACTGCAAGACCTCATTAAATTTAGGCAATAAGGAAAAGGCCGTACGTGCAGAATCTTAAAGGTTATTGTTCTGTAATTATTATTGTATTACAGATAAATGAATTATTTCAATGAAAATTGTAAATGACTGCTAAGACCGCATAAGAAACTCGACAAGGCCGTAGGTTCCCCACACCTTCCTATGTTGTACACGTTATCTGGTGTACCCGTTTCTTTTACTTAATTCATTGACAAAAAGCTCCATTTGCGTTGGCGACACTATTATCTATTGTAAAAAAATAACTTAGTATGCCTGACCTACCCTAGTTTGTAAACGATCTTTTGGAGCACCCTGATTATTAACATGCAATTTTTTATTAATTAATATATAAACTAAATTATTAAACAGGTCCATAGGTTTAAATTACAGCTCGGTGAAATTTGGACAAAATCCGTCAGAGAAATATTTTCTCTGTACATATCCCTGTGTATGGTAAAACAATAAATCAAAAAATCAACAATCTGGATGCTTAGAATTTAGTATGAGATCTTCACACTAAAATAGAAAATTTCCATCAAATTTTGGGAATTATCCATTGAGTGGAAGAGGTAACTTCCCAAAATGCGTATTCGATTTTCTTTATTATATGACGAAATAAAACGTAAAACGTACCATATGTTGGATGAAATAAGAAGGTAGAAGAGATAACTCTTCTGACACTTTTAAATAAAAATCATTTGACGAAAATAAAGAATTTCTTTATCCGTTTATAATTGTAGAAACTTCTTATAAGCTTCAGAAATAAATCTGCATAAGCAATTAAACTTATTGATCAACATATTTCACAAATCCTTTCCGGAAGTTTTGAGACAGCTTATTCTTTGACAGACGTTGCATTTTAATTACTTTCATAAATGTCTTTAATTATTCTTATTAAAATGCTTTAAGAAGATTTTAATAATTGGAACGGTAAAATTTATTTTTGGAAAGTATAAATATGACTTTTTAAAAAATTTTAGTACTTTTCGCTATTAAATTCGCTGTAATATTTTCCAATTAATTCTTATCTACATTCATGATGTTCATTCTGAAAAATCCATCCATTCGCATAACTTGAATTGTCTTATTTATTAATCCGTTTGCATCCAACTGCTTTATTTTTAACTGTACTTTTCCCATTCTGAAATATGCTTATTTTGGATTTTATGATAGTTGTATTTTAAGAAAACTGATTTTATTTTACATTTAACTTCTCTTTCCTTTTATCCTCGGTGATCTTTAAAGAATGCCTGTCATTGCACGCCTTTCTTTGCATTTGGTATGCCCGACCGTGAAAACTGAAGCTCTGAAGAAGGAAGGCAACTGCAAATGAAGTATTGCCAAAGACATTTCGAATAAAATCCAACTAATTTTATTAAACTGCTATCCTTACATTCGTGAAAACTGCTACACATAAATTTTCACACCGACCAAAGCGCGAGTTAACAAAATAAAATAAACCTTAGAATATTTTATGTAAGCTGTAGAGATGATGGAACAACAGTTGGCCAAAGGACCAGCGATGAGTGTTTTTATCTGAGCGCATGGACTCTTAGTCCTCCATCTCCTATACCCTGTGAGTTAATTATCTTTAGGCTTAGCTAAGAAGATGATTCACCTGAATTTGGATTTTACCTGAAGCCATTAATCTGTGAAGGAATTATAAGATTTGTCACAGAATAGAACGCCATTTCTTACCCTAATACAAGTGACCATACCGGTCATTGAAAGGACAGGAATTTTATTTAAGATAAAAAGGAAAACAAAACAAACAAAAAGAAATATATTTGCACCATATACATCTCATCAATTTCCACTTTTACACTTTTATTTCGTATTAGTGTTCTTTTCTTTAGATGTTGTTTTACTTTTCTTTTTTGAAGGCGGGGGAGGGGGGAGCTTGTTTGTTGAGGTCGCTGGAAAGTTGAAGGTTAGGGAGGCTGGAAGAGATATCTGTTTTCAATTCAGAGGATATCTCTCTCATTCACCCATTCACCAATCATTCACTCTTCCATTCATTCTACTCTTTCATCCAAATTATTATCAATAATGATATATAAAAAAGAAAGCAAAGGAATTTGTTTATATAAAAAAAGAAAGCAAAGGAGTTCATCCAAATTATTATCAATAGTGATATATAAGAAAAAGAAAGCAAAGGAGTTCATCCAAATTATTATCAATAGTGATATATAAGAAAAAGAAAGCAAGGGAGTTTGTTTACCTTGTTATAGAGGCTGGAGGCGTTTCGCTGGTCACGTCCGGTGCTTGGTGGGTGGTGAGCAGTTGAGCAAGTGGCAGCCGTTTTTGATTCAATTAATAGATAGATGATTTTAGAACGGCATGCGGTTTAAAACAGAGAAACTGGCGAATTGAAGATGTTACCCTTTAGTAGTTTATTTTGTGATCCTTTGGTTTACCCACTTTTAATATACCAACCCGGATAGGAGCAGCATGAGCTCTAGAGACTGCGGTGTGGTGTGGTGTTAAAGGTGTTAAAATCTCTTAAGGTACCCATAGGTCGAAATGTGGGGTGTATATTGGGGTATTCAAGCTAGTGTAAGTTCAGCAGAGCGGGAAAATATTACACAACTCCAGATCTTACAATATGACTTGATGATTCGTAAATACAGCAGCAATCACTTATCATGCCAAAAGTGAGCTATCCCCAAATTGCCTCACTGAATGAAGGCCAACAGGACAGCAAACGGAAACAGAACGTGGAATCCTAACAACCATCACCGACCAGGGCCTAACCCCTCCAGTATGAGGTACGTCCGGTCATAGGAGTGTTTATAACTTAACCCCACACAATTACTATACACACTAAGGAAGCGAGAGCCTGCTTACTTGTTTGGTAGCTTCTCATCCATGTACTCGTGTTACGTGGGAGTCACGCCAAGTGGAAGACTATCGCGCAACATGCTATTGATGCTTTCTGAAAATTTGAATAGTATCGCTAAAATATCGCCATTTTTTCCCAAAAATTTTTGATTACATAGCGAGCATCGAGTAAATTTAATAACTAGTAATAATATTATTTGTTCTACTTATTTTATAACAGAACTGTTGCATATTTTTAATAAATTATACCGATAAATTTTTTTGACAAGTTATTGCTTAAAGTTTCAGATAGAAATAAGTGATCAAGGACTTTTAAATTATTAGGTTTCGTAAAATAACGTGCGAATTACAAGTTATATCTTCTTCCTTCAATATCTATAAGCAAAAGTTAGCAAGAAAATTTAGCAATCTTAAATAAAAACCATTCTGAAAAATTTCCAAAATAGCTATTATTAATTGCACTTCTTTTTTCTATTTAGTATTGACGAATTCTTTTTCTATCGTCTTAATTATTTCCCAACTTCGTGGTAGAGTAAAATTTATGACTTGATTGAAATTGACTTGTGAAATTTCTCACATACAAAAAGTAACTTGATTGAAAAATTTTAGATACTTTTCTGTAATTGAAAGCTAATTATGCAAATTTATTATAAAAGGGTTTCTTGTTAGTAGATTTTTAACACAACTAAATGATTTACATTATTTCATTAATAAATTTAATTAATAGACTGTGCCCTATGTATATTTAATGCAATTTAGATATTTGCTTTAAATAGCTTATTTACTTCGTTTCTATTGATACATTTTATTGATTCGTTTCTTTCAACATTTGCGCTGAATTGTATTTTTCCTAATTAATTTTTGATTGGTAATCAACGTAAAAAAGGGAATTTTACTACAAAAATATTTAAGAATTAATTTTCTCCAGCGTACCAAAACTATGTCCTTGAACAAGATATATAACTGTATTTTTAATTACCTTTAATGTTCTGAATATTTTGCTTAAAAATATAACAGAAACGAACTCAAAGCAATTTTACTAATTTCCCCATGAAAACATATGCATATAAAAAATAGGGAGATATTTTTAAAAGAATCTAAGTGAAATCTTACTACCCAAGTGGTGGGTTCAGTTAGAACATTATTATTTATACAGTAAATCCTCAATTGGGAAGACTACGAATCAGCGGACATTGGATTTAACACAGCAATTTAGATGTCTGATTATTGAGAAATATCATTCAACTGGAACTCAAATAAATCTTGCTTCTTTTTATCCAACTTCTAATACATAGTTATGAGGCGACTTATTTTACTAATATGATACGTGTAATAAATTATATGCAAAATTGCTTACGCAAACTATAGTGATGTAACTTCGGTATGCAAAATAATAAATATTATTATGTAAAAATAATAATCATATTTACATCATACAGTACAACTTCAAGTGTAATTTGCTGCTTTAAATATTCTCCATATAATTCAGGATGCAACGGACTTCCGATTTTGCTGACATCTTTTTATTTAAATTAATTGAGTGTTTATTATGCATTATTTACACTTAGCTAACGTCAGTAGGAATTTGAATATAAAATGACACGTTTCGAATATGCAATAAAAAATGTGTCTATCTGTAACAAGACCTTTAGGGAAACTAGAACATATTCGTGAACAGTGCAGGCATAAAATTTATGTGAGCAATTTTGCTGTTCATTTCTACTTGAAATGCGTTATTTTCAAATTAAAAAAGTAATTATTTCTAGAAATATTTCATTAAATAAAGTAAATTATTATAACAAATTCTTCAATAAAAATAATTATGGAAGTGAACTAATAATATCGATGCAAATGTTTGTGTTTCCGGTAGCTATCGATGGATTTCCTGTTGTAAAGTACAAATTGTGACGGACTGTGATAAAATAAACACAAGATGAATATAATTCACTTTAATGGATAAAGAATAAGTTCCGATCCATCTTTTATCTTTCAATAGAAGGTAGAAAAGCTAGTATACAAAAAATGATAAAGCATTTATATAAAAACAAAAAAAATCATACATTTTCTTCCTAATGAGTCGTATCTTATAAAATAACACTTCA
Source organism: Araneus ventricosus (assembly GCA_013235015.1). Taxonomy (NCBI): domain Eukaryota; kingdom Metazoa; phylum Arthropoda; class Arachnida; order Araneae; family Araneidae; genus Araneus; species Araneus ventricosus. The sequence goes on along the minus strand of BGPR01000055.1, from coordinate 1,159,102 downwards.
TTGATGAGATGAAAAACTATTTTTCTAATTCTCACAAAACGCCTACCCTATATCTCCTTTTCATGATCTTGCTTTTCAAAAATTATGTTCCAAAATTTCGTGTGTCGGCTCAATCTAAACGCTACAACAATAAAAACAAGCATCCAATTTTCAGTGTATTAAAATCGATTTGCTTTACTTTAAATTGACTCTGTTGTCTCTAAAACAAGTTCCAAGAAAACCCTGTCCCCGAGCTGTTTGTATTTTCTGCTTTACTCTTCACAACAAATATGCATTTGCAAGGGAAGAAGTTTCCGATCCCCGCATGTATTGTCGGTGTTTCTTTTCTTTTCCGATTTCTATGAAGAGAGCGATACAGAAGTCTCTTTCATAATTACCGGTCCATTATTTCTTCACGTGCGCAAATTTGCTTAAATCCTCCAATAGGCAGACCTTTTAAAAGGCCGAGATGTCTCTTTATTTGTTAAGATGGAAAAAAGGGGTAAATGCAAGAGGGGGGATGGTCCGGGGGTTTTGGAGGCGACGGTAAATAGTTTCTGCGCGCCCAGCTCAACAATACCTGTCGTTTTCATTTAGGTCGTCTTTGTATTAGAGAGGAAAAGATGTCCCTACTAATGACTACGAGCCGTCGTCATATCGGCACTGGTCTTTATTCATCTGCCTCTACATCGGGAATTTTCGAAAGGGGGCCATACAGAAATATTGATTGCGTGAAGTTGTAGGTTGATTGCAAGAACAAGGCATATTGCGTTTATTTTAGAAAAATTACATAATATTATTAAAAATTGAGGATCTTAAGTATATTTCATAATATTTATTACGTAATCATTATTAACTACGCAAAGTTGTAAGGGGTGATTGCGAAAACAGGCCATATTGCGTTTATTTTATAAAAATAGCTCACATGTTCGTGAACGGATGCACTATCAGAAAGTTTCCTTTTTAAAATAATTGTGTCTTATGGCCGAGTCAAAAAGTTAAAAACGTCACTTTGAGATAGCAGACACCATAAATATTCATAACGTTGCTATGGTACTAGAGTTTTACATAGTTGAAGAAAATGTACAGGCAACATCTGATATAATTTTTTCACAGTTATTGCCAAATAAAGTATTTTTCTAATTTGGTTAATAAAATAGATCCTCAGAAACGGAATTTTTTTTGTCGAAGAACAAACTCTCTTGAAACTAATTATATACTGTAGGAAAAGCTTTTATTAAGCTCTTAGATGTAAATGTATGGAATTTATAAACAGTGCCAACATATTTGATACATAAAATATGCTTTAGGCTCTATGCATCTTATTCATAAATTACATTATATCCTATTCTTTAGATAGTTCAGATACATAGACACTGAATTTTAAATAAAAAGAATACGCATATACGCAGCTTGAAGAACTTGTTTAAACCTGCAATTCACAGATATTAATCTTAATACATTCACTTTACTTATCTGCAGAGGAGATGTAAACTTTCTTATGTCCTATTCTGCTGATTTTGATTTTTTTTATCGTATTTACATTATGCCGACGGCATCTTCGGATGAACAAAGTGTCGCAACTGTAGGTCGAAAAAAACAAAATATAATCGCTCCCAAAAAATAAATTGCCCATTGCAATGCATTGTGCCATGGAACTTCTTTTCGTTCTCTTGTAAAATGTTGCTTAAGAGAGTTTACTTACAGATTATAAAAAGAATGAAGATTATCCAACGTTCGAAGTCGTCAGTTTATGGCTGAAACTTTTCATGTTGGTACAGAAGTTGGGACAGTGGATAAGATAAAGCAACTTTATCCTAATATAATACGTTCGTCATTCTGTAGATAGTTTATTAAATTGAACGTTTTTCCTCGCCTGTAAATTGTCGCTTAAGATAGTTTACTTACAGATTATAAGAAGAATGAAGATTATCCAAAGTTCGAAGTCGTCAGTTTATGGCTGAAACTTTTCATGTTGGTACGGAAGTTAGGACAGTGGATAAGATAAGGCAACTTTATCCAAACTTATATATATATTCGTCATTATGTAGATGGTTTATTGAATTGAATATTTTATTCGAAAATTAATCAATTAATATTCAATTTCATATATGATTAGGAAATAAATTTCCTAACTTTTATTTTCACTCTGTTAAAGTAGATAAAACTTTATACTCTTTGATCTGGTTTTATTCCAAAAATATTTTCAATTCATTTTTTTAATCTTCATAAAAGCGTCTTTATTATTGATACCATTATGATTTAACAAAAGGGAGAGTTCTCAATACTATGATAAAACTTCGATGCTGATAATAAAGGATCTGTAACCAAACATAGAAATGCGTTCTTCATTTTTAGATGGTTTATAGAATGGAACGAATATTTTAATCGCATATAAACAATAGATATTTCATGAGATATGTAACTAAATTTTTTTCTACCTTTATTCTCGCGCTGTTATGCTAAATAAAATACTTTAAACGCTTTGACCTGTTTTTATTTCGAAAATATTTTCAATTTATTTTCTTTTACCCTTCATAAAAGCGTCTTCATTACCGATATCCTTATGGTTTTACAAAAGAAATAGTTCCCAAAAAATGCTCAAATTCTAACGCTAAGAATAAGACAACTGTAACCAAACATAAAAATGCTTTCTTCACTTTTAACATGGTATATCGAATAGGATAACAGGATCGCAATTGATATTTCATGAAATATATAAGTAAAAGAATATTTTTTCCCTGCCTTTATACTAGAGTTGTTATACTAAATAAAGCACTTTAAACGTTTTGACCTATTTTTATATCGCAAGTATTTTTGATTTATTTTCTTTTACTCTTGATGAAAACGTCTTCATTATTGATATCCTTATGGTTTTACAAAAGAAACAGTTCCGAACAAGATGCTGAAATTCTGACGCTAAGAATAAGACAACAAAACATTAAAATACATTTTTCACTTTTAACATGGTTTATCGAATGGAATATCTTAATCGCAATTGATATTACAAGAGATATATAAGTAAAAAAATATTTTTTCCTACCTTCATGCTAGAGCTGTTATACTAAATAAAACACATTAAACGCTTTGACCTGTTTTTATTTCGAAAATATTTTCAATTTATTTTCTTTTACCCTTCATAAAAGCGTCTTCATTATTGATACCCCTTATCGTTTTACTAACTCACTTGGAGCACCACCAAGAAAAATAGCCTCTTGGTGTTCGTCCAAAAACATGAGCTTTTTTATTGTTCAAGAAGAAAGAAGAATGCTGGAATAGCATTTCCATAAGTTTATCTTTCAGAGCTAGCAGATGCAGGAATTAAGCAGGTTTAATGGAATTGTTGTTGGTTTCCAAGTTTGGCCAAAAATGTTTGGCAGTTCTTTGTGGAAACCTCTCAAAACTCAGCCTCCCGCGATCTATGGGGTAAAAGATCCAGCTTTTATTATTTTCTTTCTGGATTTTTTTGGGGACGGGGGTGTGGTGGGGGTGGGGATGAGGAAGGAAACCCCTGATGATATTAATCCACTGGCACGCAATGACGTCGTGTCTGATCTAATAGTCATTAATCATAGTTATCGGATTAGATGAAACTCCCTAATGCTTGATTAATTGTTCAGTGTCTGTACTAATCGGTGTCAAAATGTTTCCATCGAAAGTTTTTAAAAATTGTTCACATGTTTTGTGACTTCTTTTTTTTTTGAAAGTTATGTTGTAACATTAAAATTGGAGTTTATCTGTAGTACGCAAATACCCAGTGTCTCTACTAATCGGTGTCAAAATGTTTCCATCGAAAGTTTTTAAAAAATGTTCACAAGTTTTGTGACTTTTTTTATGAAATTTATGTTGCCATATTAAAATTGGAGTTGATCTATAGAACGCAAGTACCATGCTATTGATTTTTTGATTAATTTATTAGTGTTGTAGTCCAAAGATGTGCATTCTTTTTTAAGAAGCTGGCAAAAAGAAAACATTTTGGCGGCCTAATATAATTTATTATAAAACACTTTAAGGACTTAGAAAATATTATTTTAAAAATTATCTAATACTAATGCGAAAACTGAAGCTATGACTGAGTTTTAAGAACTATATTTTGTTATAAATACAGCATTCTGCTATAGCTATATAGCTTTATGCTATAAATTTTGCATCTCTAATGCATATATCAATTATCCATATTATAATATTTTAGGCTTTCCTGATATAGCATATAAACGAGTAGTATGTTGTCCACAGGCCGTGCCCATTACTGATAGAATCGAAGAAATATTTATATAAATATTCATTTTTCATAATTTGTTAAAAAAAGACTGATAAGACAGTAAAGGAAATATCTGGAAAATAACTTTCTCTAAATACCAGATATTAATTCCTTATTTGTTCAATATACTCTATTCAATTTAGACAAAGTCAATGGCTTTAGCTTTATTCTTAAGGACGAAAGGAAACAGTGACAAGTATCAGTTTTTACTTTTAATTTAATGCATGCTATTAACTCTAAACAGAAGAAACTGAAAGTTAGACGTTATTAGAAGGAAAATGTATAGTCATTAAAATTTGACTCATTATTTAGTAAACTTGATTGCTTTATTTTCAATTATATATATATATATATAATTTCACATTTTCTATTTTTTAAAAACGCTTCTTAACTTTTAATTCATAAAATTATTTCTACTTAAGCTTTAGTATACGAATGACTGTTACTGCAACTCGCTGATATCCGGATTCAACCGCTCCAAAGTGTTCGGGTTTTCCCCTTTTCTCCCCTTTTTTCTTTATAAAAAGGTTTGACTGCAACCATCTTTCTCTTTTATAACAATGTATCTCACTTCGAAAGACGTGCTGCCTTCGAGCGCAATTTCTGTAGAATGGTCACGTCTTCGATTAAAATGAATTATCCTTCGGATATTTAAAATTCTCTATTAGACCTGGAATATGTCATTTGAAGTATGATTACGATATTTCCTTAACTCAACCTGCATTTTCGTCTTGTCTTTTCAATGAATGAATAGAACTTAAATCGATTATAACCTTCTTATTATAATCGATTATAATAAGAAGGTTATAATCGATTTAATATATATATATATATATATAACAAATACGAAGCAAACATAGCAGAAATGTAATAGCAACATATACAAAATAAACATTCATAAAACAAAATGTCAAGAATAAAATCTGCGGTAAGAAAAAGCCGAAAGTGGAATATATATATAAAAGGGGAACATAAAATAATATAGAAAAATATAACACAAACGCAACGAATGCGCAAAAATGCTGCAATTCAAGAAGATTTGTGGAAAATATATCAATATCATGAAAGTCAAAAAATGTTAAAATAAAATGGAGAGACTGTAGTAAATCGGTAAAAGCGTATAGATGCTCATCAGGGTAAGTAAAATCTATACGAACCGTTAAAAAATAGTGAAATCATAATGTTTTCTGCGAACAGTGTTGGCATATAGCTAAAAAACACTGTCCTTTACCCCGAACATTATGATAAACCAAGAATTTGAAAGAAATGCAAATAAAAGAAATGAAATTACGAACCTAAAACTGAGAGATGCTACCAACGGGAGACGTGACAAAGGGAGTAACTGAGCGCGTCATGTAGGGACCGGATGTTTACGAAAATATCAAGTTACTTCTGAGGTTGGGGGAGTTTCGATGAAGATTAGGAAATCGATGGAAAAAAAGGATGAAAGCGAACTACATTGAGGAAACGATGAAGATTAAAGAAATGATGAAAAAAGGAAAGGAGTGTATTTAAAAATCTGTTATGCTTCGTTCGGTTACGTGTTGCTTTGAACTATATTTTGTTATAAATACAGCATTCTGCTATAGCTATATAGCTTTATATAAATTTTGCATCTCTATATATATCAATTATCCATATTATAATATTTTAGGCTTTCCTGATATAGCATATAAACGAGTGATATCTTGTCCACAGGCCGTGCCATTACTGAAGAATCGAAGAAATATTTATATAAATATTCATTTTTCATAATTTGTTAAAAAAGACTTACAAGACAGTAAAGGAAATATCTGGAAAATAACATAAATACCAGATATTAATTCCTTATTTGTTCAATATACTCTATTCAATTTAGAAAAAGTCAATGGCTTTAGCTTTATTCTTAGAGGACGAGAAACGAGTGACAGTATCAGTTTTACTTTTAATTTAATGCTATTAACTCTAAACAGAGAAACTGAAAGTTAGACGTTATTGAAGGAAAATGTATATAATTAATAAGAATTTGACTCATTATTTAGTAAACTTGGTTGCTTTATTTTCAATTATTTATTATAGTTATATATATATTTAATATTCTATTTTTAAAACTTCTTAACTTTAATTCATAATTCTACTTAAGCTTTTAGTATACGAATGACTGTTACTGCAACTTTGATATCGGATTCAACCCTTCCAAAGGTGGTGTTTTTCTTCTCCCCTTTTTTCTTTATAAAAGTTTGACTGTATCTCTTTCTCTTTTATAACAATGTTTCTCACTTCGAAAAGACGTGCCTTCGAGCGCAATTTCTGTACAATGGTCGTCTTCGATTAAAATGAAGATTATCCTTCGGATATTTAAATTCTCTATAGACCTGGAATATGTCATTTTGAAGTATGATTACATATTTCCTTAACTCAACCTGTATTTTCGTCTTGTCTTTTCAATGAATGAATAGACTAAATCGATTATAACCTTCTTATTAAAATGATGT
>BGPR01000055.1:1125706-1152363 GCA_013235015.1 Araneus ventricosus | reverse complement strand
TATATATATATATATATAGAGAGAGAGAGAGAGAGAGTATAAATTATATATAGAGAGAGTATAAAATATATATTTTACAAACAATTAAAACTCAAATAACATCTTCAGTATATACACCTATTAAACCAATAATTAAATTTAAATATAAAATAATATTACCTTATTAATAATCATGCAATGAAATACAGAAAGATAATTAATTAGATTATAAACTATTACTATGAAAAAGACAACCCAGAATTAGAATTGCAACAATCAATTGCAAATCGATCTTAGGAATCGATTATGTCTCATTAAATTCGAATTTCAAAGGCGCCAACCTTCTGCGAAGGCCAATTGTTGGAAAAAGCAAAAAGTATGGGAGTAAATCTCCAAAATATTTCAAGATAAGAACGAGAAAATATAACTAAATGCATACCAATTCAAAGTCTTAGCAATTATAATGCCAAGAGCTATATACGAAATACAGTTCCGCATTTAGAGCGCAAATATTATAACTAAATTAGGTTATATATACTATACAAAAACATCATTAATAAATTAAACTATAAATTTAATTTTAAACTCATTATAGTAACTTATTTTAGTATGAGAATATACTTATAATATAAAACAAAATGTGACTTGTTATATATGATAGCAAATTAACCAATATTAACTTTATATATATATATATATAGTTAGTATTGGTTATTTTTCAGACAAATTTTCAAGCGTTACATTTCTAAATTTCTAACATAATGAATATGTCAAACTTAAGTGCTTTTCAAAGCCAATTTTTATATTTTTATGAAAAGCAAAAGACGGTTATATAATCTTATCTCGAAAAAATAGTTTAACTATTCGGTAACTAGTGCCAAAATGGATAGGAGGATAAACTAACAAATAGTAAGATATACGTAATGTTTGCCTTCTAGAAAGAAATGTGAAAGTATATCGTTATATTTGCTGAGAACAGACAAATGATAAAGACCTTTATATAATAAGAGCATACTTTCTGCGAAAAGTCTTATTCTTATCATTCTGCATTGTCTTTATATTACTGGTTACATCACAAAGTATAAAATTTTATAAAAGCGATTATTTATTCTTTAGATACATTTTGTTTCTGTCGATAAAGTGCTGAAAAACAGAAGTTGAAATACAAAACTGCCGTAATAAAAGGATGATAATTTTTAACAGCTATAAATACCTGCGAATTTTAGGTTAGCCCGGCTTACATTAATTAAGTTTTATTTTCATGCCATTTAGACGCTATACGAGGGGATTTAATTTTATAATTATATTAATATATATATAGATTTAATATATATATTTTTATAATAATACGACCATTTTTTAATAACTTTAGTAATTTATTCGTTTTTATTGAGGCATAATATGCTTTAATAGATTGAATCGAAACCTTAAAATACGATGCATAATCAGATAGTTTTGTCGAAATTCGACAAGATAACGCTTTTTCTTGGGTTAACTCCTTGACCATGGTTCACATTTCAAACAAGGTCCTTCCCAAGCTTTAATGTGTTGTGGTTATAAAATGTAGCTACTGGATAATCTTAAAATGATGCTAATAAGTGTTTACTAATATGTAATAATGTGGTTAATTTGCTTAACATTTTTTCCTATTTTTTTACTATGATAAAAAATTAAATATGAATTGGAGTTATGTTAATTATCTGTTAGTTGAAAGTTGAAAATTATAAAATTTAATCAATTAAATACAATAGTGGTGAAAGTAGACTTCCAAAGCATAAATTTTTATTCTATTTTTTAAATATATCATTAATTTACATTAAAATGTCCGTTTTTATCCATTAAATATGTCATTCTGTTACTGTTACATATATCATGCGATTCAGCAGAACTGTCTTCTAGATACATTTAATATGTATTATTGATTTAATTTTTCATATTTCACATCCATTCTCACGCATAGCCACTGAAAAAAAATTGATTTCCTAAGCAATCTTTGTTTATTAACATTGATCTTATTCTATATTATTGTAAAAATTTCTTTTTTCTAAGAAGACACTGGAAGCTGACAAAAATATTTTTCTTAAGATTATTTAACTAATATCCAACCATTTAGAATTAGTGTTTCGTAGCTTTCAGGGATATTTTTTCGTTCACTTTATCTGTATTGTCAATAACTTCCAGTAAATGAACCGACGTGCAAAACAAGACTTATAAGTCCATTAATACTATTCTTAAGGGACATTTATAAATGTTGAAAACTTTAAACTCATTTATTGGCCATTATACGAAATGGAACTTTTAACGATCTATAAAAAGCCTTAAAAACATAAAATTTCTGTTATCTTATTTTATGAATCGTCGTCTTTCTTTACCCTATCTTTAAAAAATCACAAATAGCTTTAACCTATTCTATAGAGATTAACTAATAACAAATATAACGAACGACGACTCACATAATTGAGCCAATTAATGTTTTTATTTATTAAATTTTTCTAGAAAATGCTGATTGTTAGTAGAAGAAGGAAAATTTAAAGAATATCTCGTTTTATAAGCGTTCCTTGAGTTTATGAACGAGTTTTCTGGTTTGTTTACTTACATTAAAAACCTTGACTTTATCTGCTGGGATGTTGGACTTCCGCCTTGAAGATTGCATTGACTTAGCATTACACCGGAATTACGTAGTTCCAGCACTTAAATGTAAACAAACAAAGCAGAAAACTCGTCCATATTCCAGTGAAAATGATTTATAGCAGACGATAGTAGCAGGTAAGGAAATCGCCTATGACTTTCATTTTGTCTTTGTACGGAATACATTTCAGTAATTGCAAAATATTTCGATTACAGATTTATAAATTAGCTTTATGGCAGGAGATGAGACGCGCTTTTCAAAGCAAATAGTATGATTAATGAAAGTTAAATATTGGTTTTCATAAAGATTGTAAATGAATTTATGAATTCAAATTCCTCGCAATCGATGGTTAGATAGTGCCGACGTTGTGAAATAAAAAAAAAATCCATTACTTCGGAATTCAGCAATATTGCTTATTTTTAACTATTAACGTAAACATTTGCTTATTGCAGCAATTATACCAAGTTCGCTACATCTGATCTTCAGAATCTTCATCACAGTAGGTAATTCGAACATGACTTGACCACGTAAGCTTCTACTATCATTTTTTCTAAAATTTATAACATTATCGAAATATATACGTAACAAGATTAATTTGAAGGTTTAAATCCACTCATAAATTTATAGAAACAATTTATAAAAAATAAAAATGCGTTCGTTATTTTTTCGATTATCAACAAACGGTTACTTTGATTTTGAATAATTTGTACGACTACAATAAAATATTTTCAGAAAACTTTTATTTTATTAATCCATTCTATAATTCCGACGGCATTTCTATATGCGGATTTACACGTTCGAGACGACATCGAAAAGGTCTCTGACAAACATGATACCCGAATATTAGAATAAATGACTAACAACATTTTCTGGACTTCAGGGTAAGAACAGACCACGATTTCCCAGAATCCTACAACATAGTTCCACGTCCTTTATCCCAAAAAAATATGAACCGAAAGCAGAGAGCAAAGGATCTTCTGTTTTTGCTTTTATTTTTGAATTATTTTAAAGACCTTATCTTGAAGCAGGTATTTCTCAGAGAACTTTCAATTTTATTAATTATTCTTATAATTCAGACACCGTTTCTACTTGCAGATGTAGAAGTACCAGACAAACATCATAAAATTCGCTAACAAACATGCTATCCAAATATTAGAATAAATGACTACAAGCCTTTTCTGGACTTGAGGATAGGAACAGTCCACGATTTCCTAGAATCTTGCTAAGCAGTTTCTCATCCTTCCCCTCCCAAAAAATAGGAAAATTCCCATTCTTCCTATACGTGAGGTTGATGACAAATGGACTCACCTCCGTATAGGGCACACTCGCTTCACGCACAAGCATCTCATTTTTGGCTAGAGGGCACGAGTGTGTTCTGCATGCCATGCACATTTTTCTGTCAATCATATTTTAATTGAATATCCTACTTTTAAAACTCATCGTGATTAATATTTTCATTCATTGTCTCTAAGCTTGCAAGAACTGGTGGGTGAAAATCCCCACCCAAACATTTATAACATTTTAAAGGCTATTGGTTTTTTTTACATATATTTAACATTTTTAGCTTTTTTGTCTCATTGTGGTGCATTTTGCTAAATTTTTTAACTTTGCGTTTCTGCTTGATTTTATCTTGTTTTACCATTTTTAACTCATCAAGTTGAATCTTACCATTTGATTGGCGCAGTTTAGTCAAGAATGGCTCTTGCGCCATTAAACCTCAATCAACCAACCCCAAAAAAATATGAGCGAAAGGCCGACAATAAAACCTTCCCAGTTAGTGCTTTTATTAGAAAACTGTTTTCAAGACTTTATTTTTAAAACTAAAAGCAGGTATTTCTCAGAGAACTTTCAATTTCGTTAATTCATTTTATAACTCCGGCACCATTTCTATCGGCAGATATATATATGTTCCAGACTAACACCACTAAGTTCACTGACAAACATGGCACCTGAATATTAAAATAAATGACTACCAGCATTTTCTGGACCTCAGGGTAGGAACAGTCCACGACTTCCCAGAATCCTGCTAGACAGTTTCCCGTCCTTTTTCGTCGAAAAATATGAACCGAAAGCAGAGAGTAAATGTCTTTCACCGACTTCTTTCGGTCTCCAAGTGATAAATATTCGACGAGAGTGTTGCGCAGAGAGTGCGCAGCGCAGTTTTAGAAGGGGGGGGGGAGGAGGATTGAAGAAAACTTCCGTGCCTCGGTTCGAACGGTGGCAGCAAAGCTGGCGGGAAGGGGGGTGGATGGAAATAAATTATCTTTAGCCCGAGAATCCATCTTTTAACCCCGAAATATAGCATCAGAAAACCATTTCCATCGAATCCCATTTGCTTAGGAGGAATCTTTTATCTTCTCGCAAATAATTTGAGGTTACTTTCCATCATTCATTCTCAGCTTTGCATTTCATGAATGCTTTTCCAGCTTCTTATGACGGGAATTCTGCGTTATTCACGGCGGAGCGTCGTTTTTTAAGAACGGGAAACAGACAGGCAGGAAACATATTTTGAAATATCATCTCGCAATGGAATGTCTTGCATTGTGAACGGAAGGATGGACAAGCTTGCAACCCTCGGTTGAAATGGAATTCTTTAAAAGATGAGTTGTTGTCAAATGTTAATTAATTGATATTCGGTTTCTGTCTGAGTGATTTATTGTTTAAATGTCACGCTTTGTGAGTATGGAATAGTTTGGGTTTTGAATTTCTGAGTTAGTTCGTACCAAAACTTTTCTTTCTTGTGATAAAAATTAAGTGCTTAGTAATAATAATTCATTTGGTGCAGTTCAGTTTATCGAAACGGAATTGAATAATTCCAAATATATTCTTTTTAAATATCATTAGAATATCAACCATTATATCAATCTTAGTAAAAAGATTTATTTGAAAGGTTAAATTCTTTGTATGAAAGGATACTATCTAAAAATCACAACAATTTAAAATACAAATATTCCTATATAACCATAAAATAAAATGTTAAAAGTCGGAGAGCATTATAATGACTTAAAATATAATGATCACTTGGGATAACTACGGTAATTTAAATACAAAATTATTATTTTTAACTTTGGAAAGAAAAGCTTCATCTAAAAGTATTTACTCTTCACTTAGAGAAAGTAGTTATGTTGCGTACTTGAACACAAAGTGAAATATAATAAAGTCAAAGAATATAAAGCTTTATGGTTGAAGATAGATGAGACAAAATATAAAATATCTCTAAGATAAAATATACTAAAATTATTTTAATGTAAATTTTTATATGTATTTAAAAAAGGATCCTCGGTATAGTTACATTTTAATCGATGTAAAAATTTATAGCTAAAACTAATGATTATTCTGATTCCATTAGAAATTTAACCAAGTCCATGAATTGAGAACTCATGTCAAAGAGGAACTGCCGCATTTTCTGCTCGTCGCAGTGACCTTGGACCATATAGGTATCGCCTGAGGTATAGAAGTATGATTTAGCTTAAATATATGGCGACAGATTGACTCCCTACCCAGTTGATTTTGAGGAAAAAGCGGCCCATGTTTATGTTTCACTTGGTGGAAAACCTCCCGCAGCCAGCCTTACTGCAATAAGAATTTTGTTGTTAAAGAACACTCTTTTGTACAAGTGCTTGAATAAGGTTTATTAAGTGCGCACCCAGAAGATATGATCCAAAAATATATTCCTCCGATTCGTACTCCTCAGCCTTGCCCATGCCTTAGCCTCCTTGGCCACTGGTGGCCTGTAATTTGAAGTTCATAACATGAATGGACATAATTTTAAAATTGTTAAATTGTTGTTCAAAAAACTAATTTAAGCTGTAGTTTTATATTGTTTTTCAATTTATAAGTTTGCAAAAGTATTCAATTATTCAAAATATTCAATTTGATTTTAAAATTAAATTCATTTTAACAGTAATTTTGAAAGAACAAGCTGGCGTCTTTAAGAAAAATACAGACAATCTGTCAAACAATGCCATATTTCGGAAAATGAGAGAATTGTTTAAATAGCGTGCAAGCTAAGAATGATCTGTATAATATGAGTAAACGAAGTAGAATTCATAAAAATAATTAATTCAGTGTTACATTAAATGTGAGGAGAATTTTGCATCTTTCATTTATCTTATAAAACAATTTTAAAATAATAGAACTATATTTCCTAGTGTTAAATCTATTGAGAAATATCTAAGAAATAAAAATTCCCATCTTTCTTCACAAAGGAAATGGCAGCGTTGAAATCTGTATCATTATTAAGGAAACTGTCAGAATCCTCTGAAGAAATCCCTGGAAAAGGGGAAAATGCATCTCAAACGACTGAATAATCCCCCTTATTCCCTCCCATAATGATATGGATATAAAACAGACTCCACAGATCTTTGCAATTTGTACTCGCATGATTTGCATAGCGGAGCAAGCACCAAATTTACTGCTACACTTTCTCGCCCAATCCGTGTCTGGAAGGGGAAAAAAAGAGACATACTACAACAAGGCAAAAAACGAACGCAGCAGCGAAAGCCTTATTTTACATACTTTTCAGCACAGGAAACTTCGAAAAGAAAGCCAGATGAGTCTTTGCGCAATGTTCACCATCTTGTTACTGCGTAACAAGAAGGGGATTCCAGACTGATTAGAGCTGTACCAGGAGGAACATTCTGTAAGTCCTCCCAATCTGCATTGAATAATTCTCCGACGCCGGGCCGACGCGGTGCCCGGGCCCCAATATTCAAATGAGACAATGCATATTCTCCGGAAGACGAAACTCTAATTCTCAAGTAACCCGAAACTCGTCCCCATACTTCCGTCCAAGCTTATAAACTGCGAATCCTCCGCATACAAAGAGCGAATTTCATTCTCCCGCCAAATAAAACACCGAATCCGACATAACGAATCTTGACATGCGTCATCCAGTCTTTAAGATGCTTTTGAAAGGCTTACTTTGATGGGAAAAGCAATCCGAGTCCGGACTCGCTAGCCAATCTTCGGCTGAGCGAGAAGAAGAAGGAAAAAAGAATATATTGGATCTGATTAAAGTAGGCATGTTCAGCTTTTTTATTATTTATTTTCTTTTTCTGGAATAAACTGAACGAACTTAGTTCTCTTTTTTATTTTATTTCTGAAGAATGCAATTTTCAAAAGATTTTTTTGAAGGCATGAATGCATTTTACTCATTTTTATAAGGTAAAAATGGTAAAAATAATCATGAAAATTCCGTTGCGCTATACTACATTGTTAAAAAAGGAGACTCAAACTTTGGTGAGATGACATTTTGGAAGGTGTGAAGACTATATTTTAGAAAATTGATTTCATTCATTACAAGCCTTCTTTATCCAGCCTTATTTCGAGTAAATTAAGTAATTTATTTATTTAATTATAAATCATGCGCTCATATATGCGTCTCAAAATTTTCACATCGTAAATTTGTTAAATATCTGTGAGCCAGTATTACAGGATGAATAATATGTTATGAAAGTCTTAAAAGCGTATAGTTAAAGAAAATTAATTAGTTCTTGTGCGTAATTTTCATTGAAAGAAATAATTAATTTTAATCTCGTTCTTCATTTCTAAAATATGCGACCTTCATGACATTACTAGAGTATTCAGCATCCTGTAGGAATTCGGGATGATATCCACTGCTTTGCCAAATATCGTAAACATCTTTTCAGGGATATATATTAACAAAGATGAAAGGTTCATCATTTCCCTATACTGCCTTCAAAGGAATGAAAGCCTGAATTCAAGCATTAAATGCTTGTTTTAGAATTCACAATTCGCTGCCACTTTACAAAAGGCCTCTGGCAAATGCTTGAAATATTATTTCAAGAACAAAACTGAAGCCTCAAAACTTATCACTTGAGTCGAAGTACCATGCAGAAATTTTATCCTTTAGTTCAACATTCTTTTCAGAAGGTGAGGCGTAAATTATAGTTAGAATTAAATTCCAGACACTCTTACTTTGGGATGAAGTAATAGGAAGATTGAATATGAAACTTTATATTCCTTAAAACATTGGAATATTGGGTGAATACATGTAAATAAGCTTGCTTTATGCAAATTTTTTCTAAAATTATAATTAAAAAATTCTCATTGTTTTCATTTACTGCGCTGAAAGAGTGGTATC
This sequence comes from Araneus ventricosus, assembly GCA_013235015.1. Taxonomy (NCBI): domain Eukaryota; kingdom Metazoa; phylum Arthropoda; class Arachnida; order Araneae; family Araneidae; genus Araneus; species Araneus ventricosus. The sequence goes on along the minus strand of BGPR01000055.1, from coordinate 1,143,649 downwards.
AGGACATTCGGTATATTTTACAAAATGTTCGGTCTTTGTTAAGTATTTTTTTTCACTCCAATTTTAATGCCATTGTGTGAAAGTTTGTGCCAATCAGAAATAAGTCTGAGTATTGTCAACGCTTATTCCTGTGTTTAATATCATAAAGACTATACCAACAATTTGCATAGTTTATCAAGAAATTCACAAATATCATTTACTGATGATCACTTATGTTTATACCTAGAACTATTTGAAATAAATTCGTAGATTATGATCACAGTATTCATTATCATGATATAATGAATAGTAATATTCATAGGATTCAGAAAATTAAAAATCGTGTTCAAATTCTCAAGTTTGTACATACATAGTATTTTTGAAGCGTAATTACAGGTAATAAAGAGTTCTGAAATCAGTTATAATTCTTGGACCCAATTTTGCAGTATAATTCATATGTAATGGGTAAAATAGTTAAAATGCCGTGAGGTTTATATTGAGACATACAGAGATATTCAGGGTGATTCGATTCAGTCTTCAAAGGTAAATTTATTCTAGAAATGAAATTGTTTGGTCATTAAATTGACCACTTTCGAGTAGATGTATTTTATAAAGTGAAGAAATGATTGAAACAAAGAAAAATATGCATCTCGTAAAAATACCGATTTTTATCTTTATTTTTTAGATTCTAAAATTGGGCTTAAAATTAAACTATTGCACAAAACCTGATGAAAGAATAAAAAATTAAAAAGAATGCTTACTGTCCTACTTTCGGTCTAAAATAAATAAAAATATTATCGTCTGAGACTTATTCCTAAGTTTAAACTTTGTCAAAAATTGTAAGGCTTGAAATACCAGGATTTTTTTGTTCTCTTATAATACTTGCATACAGTTAATAAAAATGCTGGGATGAGCATGAATATAAAGATTTTTTGATGAAATGAAGGAAGTTAATTTCACATGCTGATACTTTCCCATAATATAATTTCAATAAATTATTTTTAAACTGTGCGCAATAGTTGCTTTCCAGTTTCTGATCCCTTCATGAATTAGTAATTTTTAATCAATGTTTAAAGGATGTATTAATCTGATATTCCGAATCGTATCTATGAATCGGAAAAAAATAATCTGAAATCTGCATATAAAGATTTTTGATGAAATGAAGGAATTTAATTTCACATGCTATTACTTTCCCATAACATAATTGCAATAAATTATATTTAAACTATGCACAATAGTTGAATGCTTATTTCTGATCCCTTCTTAAATTAGTGTTTGCTATATGTATTCATGTGATATTCCGAATAAAAACTATAAATCGGAAAAAAATAATCTCAAATCTGCATCTGCATCGCTAATAGAAAAAGAAAATGTATAAATTGTATTGCTCTCTATTTCTCTCCTGCTTCCATTTAGTGGCATATCAGTTATTCGTTTACTAGCCGCCTTCGGCGACCAGCTTGACCGCCGGAAATAAAATTTCAACTGAATCTCTTATGCATAATTTTATAATCATGGTTCCCTTAACAAAGTAGTTTTTAACTTCAAATTGTTATAGACATATAACCCGCGTTCTTTTCATAGCCTTGCATTTGCTCTGTTCCTTGTCCACATTAAAGTAAAATACGCATTTAATTTCAACATTAAATTGGCGCGGCACATTTTACTTCCAGCAGCATGCTAATTGGCTTAAAACACGCTGATCAAAATAATTACAGCATAGCAACGTTAATCTTTGAGTTCACTGATTATTTCTTTATATACTTACTATCTTGAGTACTTCCTTTACAGATTTCACGGAAAAATTGATCAAATAACAGAAGAATGTAAAATCCAGTTAGATATTTTCTTAGCTTTTGACAATGCAAGAGAAACATGGAATTAAACATTTCTTTAAACAATGAAACGATTTAAAATGCGTTGCAACAATGAAAAGTATTGATGTAAATTATGCCAAAAAATATTTTTAAAAATTTATTAAAATTAGAGAAAAATCGTACATCAACTTAGTTGATATCATTGAAAAGGTATTTTTTTTTTAATTTTTAGATGGTGTGAATATAAATTTAGTGCTGTAATATTTTTGGAAATTATAAAGGAAAACCTCTAAAATTTAGCTTAATTTTTAATTAATTAAAATTTCATAAAAAACCTGCTCCGAGGGGCACATTCCCACCCTCCAAAGTATGTTTGTGCCAAATTTCTTTGCTTTAAGCTTAATCGTCTGTCCTATAGAGCGCTAACACACACACAGACATTCTCCTTCATTATTTGTAGCGGTTGTAATATTTGTAACGAATATATATAAAAAATTTATAATTGTAGAATTATTAAAATATTTAAAGAAAAGAAATTAATTAGATAAAAAATAGTTTGACCATAAAAAAATTAATTTAAAAATATCGTTTGGCTGAAAAAGAAATTAATTAAAAATATCGTTTCGCATAATTCTTTTCTAAAGATTATAAAAATAGTGTAGCAACGATATATTTTGTCTTTTGCTAACGTTGCCTAGCAACGGAAAAGAATTACGATGATTGAACATGGCATTCGTTGTAAGTCAGTGATGTAACGTTTGTGATGTAAGCGTATGTATTTGTTTTACATGTTTGTGCTGTGGAAGACGTCCAATAAACGTATTATTTTTGATAAAAAATGCTAACCGATTCTTCATGCTATGCTGAAGTACATCACAAGATTATGAAAGAAGCACTTGCAATTTATTTTTTGAATTTACATCTTATTACAGTACTGTATTTTAAACACATTTGTTACAATTTCAGATTAAACCAGTCCCTGCATTTCCAGATGCCTTCAACATCCATGAATCAAACTTAGCATTCCATGGAGTAACGTGGCAATTTCCTCCATAAGCAAATGCTCCCCTTCAGACAACTGCATCCTCAACCCCCCTTTATGAGATTTGCTCCGTTTCTATCTAACAATCTAAATAATTCGACCCATGGTTTCAGCATATCTCTCACTGTTTGAAGAAGCTATCTATATTGTAAGACCGAGATTTATGTTACGTTTGGACAGAAAGATGAACATTGGGCGTCTATTATTCAGCGCGACCGGCTAGGGCTGTCAGACGGACACTATAATAACAGTATTGTATCGCGTTGCCGTGTTATCAGTGTCTTCTGTGTGTTGTTGACAGCGAAGCGGACAAGGGTGGTTATTAGTCAAGCAGCGAGTAAGCTGTTTAGTTTCTGAAATTGCAGACAGTGGAGTCGGGTGTGAGTTCGGTTCTTTCTTGTTGTGTTTATCAAGAATAATGAAATTCGTGAGGAGAATGGAGTTTCGTCGAGTTTTTACTTTTCTGGACATAGCCGCATTATGTTTTGGTGAATTTGAAAATAAATTTTCCCCTCACGGTGACATGCAGCAACAAAAAACATAGATATGTCGCAATTTATTTATTAAAAAATTGAATATGTTCTTGGTATTGGAAAATATATATTATTTTAGAAACAGCTTATTTCGATGTGACATCAATACCAAAACATAGAATGTGTCTTCTTCAAAAGAATGATATTTATTTCTTATAGGCTTAACACTTTGCTCTCTGCAAGCTCTTCTCAAGCCCCATTTTAGATGGTGCATGGTTTGGATGTCTCTTGATTTCGAGTGCTAAAAAATAACTTACAGAAATGTGAGAAGTCTCAGATTAATTTTTCGGAAACAATCAACTTATACAATTGTATATATTGCTAAGCACTAAAATGAGCCATTGTAGTCAATGAGTAATTATGCATCTAATTACTTTTTCCGAGTAAAAAGACAGCACAGAAGATATTTAATTGACACTGTCTTCAAATTCATTATTCAGATGCATTTGTTCACTAGTTTTTAAAAGTCAAAGCTGGAATTATTCCTTTCACGAGCGAATATACTACTTTGATAAAAAAAAAAAAAAGAAGAGGGAATGCTATCATAAAAAAACGACTCAATTTATTGATAAATATTCATTGCATTTCCTTCAAAGTTATCGCTTCCGACTACTATTGCACTTCTTCCAACGTTTTATTTCCAATTCTCAAAACATGCATTAAAGCCGTTTTCGTAAAATCCCTTCAAAGTTCGTGGCGAAGAGATATTTTCAACCGGAAAAAATAAGAAAATGTCACACGGTGCCATATCATGTGAGTACGGAGCTCGTGGGGCTGTATTTGTTAATTTTTTTGTCAAGATTTCAGGAATAATAATGACACTGTATGAAGGTGTTTTATCGTGGTACAAAAGCCAAGCGTTATCTCACCACAATTTATTTTCTCATTTCCCCGGTTTCATTCTCCACATTGAACGTTTTCCAAGAATTGCTTCTAGGAAATGCAACAAAACGCTTTAATAATTTTCTTTATTGACCCTATGCCCAGTTGGTAGAAATTCTTAATACGCAACACCACGATAATCAAAGAAAATATTTAACATTATCTTGATTTTTAATTTCATTTTCTACCTTCTTTAAACATTGTATACAACTAAAATACTCTTGTTTTTGATAAACAGTCGTCTTTAAAGGCCTTTAGCAACATATGAAATGTTTTTGTAACAGAAATTGCATTACGGAAAAAAAAATTGGTACATATTCTTTGCTCAATTACGTTCTCCTTTTTGAAAAAATCTACAAATTCAAATCATTATCGCATTAAAAAAAGTTTATTTTCAGACTATAATGCTAAATCAAATACTTAGTGTAGTTATATGTCAATAAAAAATATTTGATAAAAGTTTGCAAATGATTTCTAATATATATATATATATATATATATATATGTATTTTAAACGAAGCATTTCCGATACTTTTTGATCGAAATAGTATTATTTCCAGAAATTCGTTCATCAACAACTATTATTCCATGTGAAAAAATAAATAACATTATATAGCAATCTAGCTTCTTTTAATGTTTCCTGCGAATATTTTCATTGTTATAAGGAATTTCTCCATTGCTTTTTTCAAACAAAGATACCAAACAGGAAACAAAACTGAAAGAAAGAGCCTTTCTAAAAAATAAAAGTGTTTATGAAGATTCATTTACGTTTTGTTTAAATCCAAAATAAATTGAATCCTTATCTCTTTAGAAGGATTTACAAATGTTCTTCCACAAAGCATTTCGCTCTTGAAACAAAATGCAATTCGACTCAGTTTTTCTTTTTGAAAACCAAAATCATCATTCGCCTAATAACACCACAAAGTGCTCATGAAAGAAATAATTTTTCAAGAGGCCCAAAGTATATTTATAGAATTATTTCTAAGCAATGAACGAAAAAAGAAGAAACAATTTTTGTTGTTTTTGCTCTACGAAGTAAATTCGAAAGAGCTCCCTTGAGCTCTTTTCCGATCTGTTGAGGGATTAAACGGCGGACATAATCAGAACTGTTCTCTTTAAAAAGCCCCAGAAACCAAACAAAGAACATACGTGTTCAAAAGCACGTTCGAATCAAATGTTTAGACAGAATTTTCTGGAATATCCACCTCTGGAGGAGGTCTTAGAAAAGAAGGGGTCGGTGGGCAAGGCGCTCTATTCATACCCATCCTCTTCAACGTTTTGTTACATTTTTATCTTTCTGGAGTCATCTTCGCTTCGTATGAGGGGATTAAGGGGGATGGTCTGTCTATAAAAAAGGAAGCAGGAAGAAAAACCTGGAGGAATCTGATGCAAGCAGAGCTTCTTCTCTGAGGAGGATTAAGGCCACGGCGTTTTGCCCTATCTCCAGAAACACCTAAAAAGTTCTTTTACCAAAGAAGATTCATTTTTCTTCCTCTTTCCTGCCAGTTGGTGTTTTTCCTTTTGGAACTTAAGGTGCCCTGACGAATCGGGCATCGCATTTCAAAGCGACCGGCTTGTTAAAGAGTCCCTGCTCATTGAAACGTTAGAGGACTTTTAGGGCGACATTTGTACTTTCGGGTGGACTTTTTTGCTGGTGGATAGTGTCAGAGCTGATTGCCTATTCTTGGAATGTGAGAAATGGCGCAAGAAATAAAAGGCACCCGAGAGTAGATTTGCAGTTTCTGGGATGGGATTTAAGGATATCATGTAGAAGGTCTGCTAGTTATTGTAGTTTTTTTTAATTGTTAGCCAGTTCAGACAGGTTTTTTTGAAATAACTTTTTTGTGAATTCAAGTAAATCCAAAGCTGATTGCCTACTTTTAAACTGTAAGAGACAATTAAAAAAAATGGCGCATGGCAGGCTTCGATTCGTTTTCCAGCTCTGATACTCATAATTGAAAAGACTTCACTTTTTTGCATTAAAAAAAAAGTTGAATTTTCGTTTCAAGCAAGTTGCTCGAGACAAACCATGTGAATTCATATTTAAAAATGCAAACCTTGTCTTTTATAATTTTTTCCTTTTATAGTACCTTTGTTGTAAGAATTTTGATTTTTATTTTGCCACGTGAGCGATTTCAGCTTAAATCTTTTATTAAACGAATAGAGCATGAACGAAATACATGTAAAGAATGTTTTCCTACTCTTTGAAATGTAAGGTGACTCTAACGCCGACAATTTACATCCGAGTACATTTCTGATAGGTGATACCGGAACTGATTGCCTGTTTTTGGAATCAGAGATATCATATACCTTAGAATAGATTTGTCACATTTTGAATGGGCTTGAAGATTACTGAGTTAAAAATTTGCTTTGTGTTGTACTCAAGAACAATTTTTGTTGTTTTAGATACTTTATACAAGTTCTGTGAAATAAATATTTTCAAATTTAGGAGAAGGACAGAATGTGATCGTTTATTCTTGGAATATGAGAAATGGCCGAAAAATATTTCAAGGAAGATTAATAATCTTTTCTGGCGGACTTGATGCTTATTCTAGGAAAAATGGACAGGATCATTTTGATAACACACATTGTGTAGTGAAACCCAAAAGAAAATATTCCATTTGCAAATCTTTCTGTAAAGCCAAACTGGTATTCTGGCTTTAACGTTGGCTCCTTATTAACTTTGACAACTCTAATTTTATCTTTCTTTTCAGTAGCACGCGGCAAGGTATTTTTTTTCAAAAATAAGAATAAGAAGTATAAAATTATTAAACTTAATTGTTGGTTAAATTGCATTAATTAAAAATACTAATTGCTTTATTAAAATTTCTTTGCCTAAAACATTTTCTCTCTTCGAGTCAAAAATATATTAAATAATATATTTTATTAATTAATCATTAATTTATTTAATTTAATAAATCAATTTTTAATTATTCACTGATGAAAAGGTAAGTATTGTACACGGAAAATAATATAATGCACTGATAAAAGCGTAAATATACTCTTTTCATAATTGTCTTTCTCCCGAGTGATATTTTTCTTGTATTTATAATTCTTATAAGTAATTTCTTTATATGTATAAAACAAGATTTAGTTATATCTTTGAACTACAAGTGGTTTTTTTTCTGTCCATGATTTCCTTCTTATAGAAATGATTAATTTTCTTCAAAAGTATTTTAATGTAATATACATTCTGTTTTAATTTTAGCGATGTGAATCGATGTTCTTCACATAATAATTGCTAATACATAGATAATACATTGGTAATTGGTAATAAATAGGAAATACATTGGTAATACACAGGTAATATATTGGTAATTGGTAATCAATAGGAAATACATTGGTAATACATAGGTAATATATTGGTAATTTGTAATCACTAGGAAATACATTGATAATACATAGGTAATAGGTAATTGCGTGATTGGGAATTTACTGTTGTGAAATGCAGCTGTGTGTAAAATGCAATGTTAAATTTAAATTATTTTAAATATCTTTTAAAATTATTTTATACTTTATCACAAGGTCCTATTTGTTTTAGCAATGGATTTCAACCCTATAACTGTTAAATATATTTAATGAAGTTAGACGTATAGAATGGAAAATTTAATTCCTAATCCAGTTACGAACTATCACACACTGTAATCAGGTAGGAAGGAAAAACAGAAAATATCTTCGAAAACAAAATAAACTTTTGAAAACAATTTTCTATAATCCGAAAACCAAAATATTTTCAATAAATCCATAAAATTTTGAAGAGTTAAGCAATAACTCAACTTTCATGGCTAAGAAAGTTAAAATAAAGTCGCTTTAGTTACACCTATTTATAAGCCAGATGAAATAGCTAGAAGGAATGTTTTCCAGACAGCTTTGCGTTTTACTTACTTCTTTTCTTCGTTTGTTGTCTGGAGATAAAACTCAATTTCCATATAATTCTGAAATCAATGAAAGCATCTAACGCTTAAAATTTTGATGCATGTAGTGGGTATTAAATTTTACAATTCAAATGAATAACGGATTTCAACCATCAGAAATTTATGTATTGCCAAAGTTGGTTTTGCAAAACAAGATTAAAACTTATAATCCATCTAATTGCCAGTATATTGTATTGCATATGTATAGTTTAATAAATTGAATTTATGATTTTACGTTGAATATTAAAATATTTTAAGGATAAATTAAGATTGTATATTATGAAAAAAATTTCATATAGACAAAACTGATAAAGAATACAGAGTGGTCATAAATTATTGGACCCATTTCAAAAATTAATTTAAAAAAACCTATAATGCAGAAACTTTGTTTTTTTCAATGAGAGAGTAGCACAAAGTTTTTTTTGGATAGGTAACGCGCCGTCGGAGCACTAAATCTTTGCAATCCAACGCAAGTGTCAAAATGGTTACCGTGCAGCAGAAGGAACGTCTCTGGTTCCACGAAATCAAATCAATTGTAAGAGTTCAAAGAATTATTCAGTTAGAGTATCGAAATTGTCAGTCTCCAAGTAAGAACTTCATCAACCATCGGTATGAGAAACTAAAGGGAACAGGAAATGTGAATCAGTTAGGGAGACTTTCACTTCTTGATTGCTCATACCAACTCTTAATGCAGTTCTACCTTGGATACCAAACATTTCGATACTCTTCTTATCTGAAAGAAAAAAAACTTTCTGAGCTACTCTCTCATTTATAAGAAACGAAGTTGTTACATTATAGGGGGTTTCTTTCATTAATTTTTGAAATGGGTCCAATAATCTATGACCACACTGTATTTTTTGCTCAGGAATTTAAACCTCTATTGCGATATAACAAGTAAATATACCTCTAATATTATGGAATATAATGTTCATTCTGTAGAAAACATGAATTGCCTTGAAATAAAGATATCCATATTTTCGTCGTTGTGAATTTTTTATAATTTTTTCTTTAAAAATTATCAATTTCTCAATAACTTACTTCATATCCAGGGAACTAAGTAATAAGATGCCATCGGATTTAACTGTTGTTTATTGATCTACAAGCACAGTCAGTTTTGGTATTAGTGATCAAAATGCATTTCAGGATTTGAATGAAAATGCATTTGAAAAGTACATGGGCATTCTCGGATTTGCGATTGGAGTTAGAAAAGTTTCGGCTACTGTTATTTCATGAAAACCCGATGACTTTTAAATATTTGTAGGTAAATAAACAAATATTTATGATACAACTATTGATAAAGGTCTATTGCATAAACTAATATATTTTATGAACCAATAAAAGAAAGTATATTAAAAGAAGAAAGATTTTTGTTCATTCAGAAGTGAATATCATACATAGCGTGTTAAGATTCCTCTACATGAAAATTCTTGCTTGTTTCGAATATTCTCAGAGATATTCGATTTTTGAACTTCCGGTTTTGAAGTTGTATGCAGTGCGAAAGGAATCGATCTCGTAATTTTGAACCGTGGTCAGGTAACCAGAGCGACATCCGAGGCAACACCACCAAAAGCATTACTCCCATTTGATGTAAACTTCATGCTGAAAAAAATATCAATGTTATTACTTTGGGGCAGAATGTATAAAGTGTTTTTCCTGTATTTCTGCATTAGAAGAAAATAGCTCTGTTCTCTTTAAACTATTCGTGGAGTTGTCCATTCCTCTCATCTTCCATCGACAATAAATCTATCCATCACACGTGCAGTTGCTACATTAGGACAGCGGTGTAAAATTATCTACGGCACGATTAAAGGAAAAAAGGATTAGCTTCGCGGGGGTGAGATATGAAATCCAAATAGCACAGTGGTAAAGCTTCTGTGCCCGTTTTATGCAGAAAATAAATTCTGCTTGTGCAGTATCTTCAACACCCAAGCGGGAAAAAATTAAATAAAGATTTTATGCCCTGAATAAATACTTGATGAAGGATTAAACCTTTCTATAAATTCGAAATGTTGTATCGTTCACAAAAAGTAAACATTTTTCCATGCAAAACTTTCAACATTGTCTGTAAACCTCACGCTCTAGATTCTTTTTTTAGATACTCTCCATCTTATTACATCATCAGTAGCATCCAAACGGGAAAAAATAATTAAGTCTGTTACATAAATACTGATAAATTCTATGTCCTGATAAATGAATACTTGATGAAGGAATAAACATTCCAGTGCATTCGGAAGAGATTATCGTTCACAACAAATAAACATTTTTTTATGCAAAAGTTCCAGCATTGACTGTAAACCACACATTCTAGACACCTTTCTTAGAAACATTTTGCATATTACAGCATCACTATCACCCAAAAGGAAAATATTAATTAAGTCTATTACATAAATATTCCCAAATTTTATGTCCTTATAAATGAATGGTTGATGAAACAATAAGCATTTCAGAAGATTTCTAAGGATTTATCGTTCATAGCAAATAACCATCTTTCCACTCAAAAGTTCTCGCATTGTCTCCGAACCTTCAGATTCCAGATACCTTTTTTGGATACACTTTATCTCCTTACAGCATCAATATCGCCCAAAGAGAAAAATTAATTAAGTCTATTATCTAAATATTCCCAAATTTTATGTTCTGATAGACGAATGCTTGATGGAGGTATAAGCATCTCAATACATTCGAAAGAGTTTATCGCTCACAAGAAATAAGCATTTTTCCACGCAAAAGTCCTCGCATTGTCTGTGGACCTTCACATCCCAGATACCCTTTATCAAATCCAGGAAACCCGCCTTATCTATCAATTACTTTCAAGGCTGTGACAGGAAGGACAGAGCCATGCGGCACCACTTACTTCCAGATCAAGAAACCCTAACCTAACCGAACCGATAAAACCCAAACAAGCAGTGCCTTTTCGCTGCTGGCAGGTGGTCGCCGGGCTGGTTCCACAAGAAGTATTGACTCTACGAAGGGGTGGGGGTGTGGCGTAATTGAGCGGTTAACCGCAAAGGCATTATATCGATTGAGCTACGGGGATATTTTTCCTCAAGACTTGCTTTTAATTATTTACAGAAACCGCTAATCTCTTGAGTAAATTTATTCGCTGTTTGATTAAGCACAATTAATGAAGTGGGGAGATGGGTATCTCGGTTATTTGAATACTCCGGATAACTGACTCACTGGCCAGATACGATCCGTGGCTGGATACTTCCATATTTCATTAGTGTCAAGATACCGGAATTCGAGGGACGGGTGCTTTTTTGATGGGATGTTACGATCGATCCACTGGAGAGTGGATGGCTCGAAGTCTGCGTCTCAGAAGTAATTTGACGTCTGATATCTTGAGCTGCAGTTGGTGATAGGACTCATATCTTTGGTGCAGAGAGTTCCTCAAAAATTTATATCTTTTGGATGCGCACCATGTTTTTCTGTCTTACTTTTCAACTCTAACTTCCTATTTGCGTGCTGATCGATGTATATGTCATGCAAGTGTAGGAAATCTTATAGGGTTTTCACGCTGGTTTTGGAGCTAGAAATGAATAATATATTTATACATATATGACTATTTCTTAGAGTAGCCATGAAAAAGTTTCTAAGGAACTTTGTGTGCTACATGGAATTCTACTTGTAAAATACGCTTTGCTATATTTTTAGATCTATTTAAGAGAAGGGTGAATTTTCCAAAATAAAATTTAAAAAAAAAATAATTTTGAAACCTACGAAATGCTGATTATTGAAGATCGCGAGAATGTCATCATTCTTGCGTGTCACATTCCTAGAATTTTCATTTCCTATCATGTTATTGCACGATACAAATATTGCAAGATAAATGCTTACTAGTTTTCAATAGATTTAAATCTGAAGATTTCGGTGCGGCAAGTATGATAAATTACCGACATCAGAAAATAAAAAAAAATAAAAATAAAAATAAAAAAATGGGAAACAAACACGCGCTTTAATTAGAATACTAAATAGTAGAAAATATTTTCTATCAAAAATATAGAGATCAAAAAATATTTGCAAAAGTGACAGGCGCGATAGAAATACTTTAAGTAAATAGAAAATTTAATCTTATTTAAAATATAATCTAAATTTTTAATGAATAATTAAGAAGTTATTTCTTGTGATATTCGCTGTGTCTTAATGTCCTCATAGAATTGTTTTCAGCGGATTCCCGATTTTGTTTCGACCTCCATATTTTTATTAAATAACTATTTCCTACTTTTTAGTACAGCAACAAAAGAGTGCTTTAAAATGTTTCGTTATTATTTTATTTTCTGTTTCTAGTATTTAATATATTTCATAATCCATTCTTATAAATATTTCAGAATCTTGTAATCACTTTTCTCACAAACTCAATACTAGATGGCGCCTGGCATTTGGAATCAAAACTTTATTACAATCGATGCATTAATTGATAATAAAGTTTTAAAAAATTTAAAATATTGTAATGTTGTTAAAAATGCACAACTGAACAAAATTTCAGAAAGTTAGTACATCTAGAAAGAAACGAAAACTTGATAAAATGAAATCTGTAAACGGGTAAGAAGTCACTTCAAATAAAAGCTTGTAACAAAAAGTATAAAAGTCATGTTTTTTTCAAAAAAGTAAACAAATACCTGTAAATATATATACTACTTATTGTTTTTAAGTGATTGTCAAGCATGTTTTATATAGATTAATCATTCGAGAAAATAGGTTATAGCATTTTGGAATAAATCGAATTATTTCCTGAGAAATGTAACAAAAACACGTTTTAAAAATCGAAGAATGAAACTTCCCCATGTTCTTAAATCGCAACATTTTTAACTCAAACCTCTCCAATCTGTTCCATTGTTCGAAGACAAGAATTTACTAAGCTTCTTCACCAGAGATACTTTTACCCAGAGCTTCAGCGTAATCATTCGTCTTGGAACATAATTCAATTTACGACATAGTCAAGGGATTATTTTCTACTAGTGGACGTGAAAAAGTGTTTCTATGACGAGAAGGCTTTGTGATTTGTAAGGTGATTCATCATCCTGTTGTATGGCCTGTCATCGAAACTTCTGGTTCGTAAATAACTACAGAATGCTGAGCAGCTTTTTTTTTTCTTTCTCTTGCAGTACTGGCAATGTGGAAAGTAACATATATTGAAAAATAACTGATAAGGTATAGTGTTTTCCAAGTTTCTTAATCATCATTATGAGATAGCTACTGTTCAGTAAATACATTACAGTATCTTTTTTGGTTATTTTGAGTTGCTAGATCAAATTACTTACCATATCATATTTGAAGGCTCAGTGATTTTGAAAATTCATCCAGCCGTAATTTAAAAGTTATGAGTTAATGTGATTTCCGATATTTATCTTACACGGGGATCTTATCTTACTGAAGAATAAACAGAAAAGGGGCTTCTCCTCCTCCCTTTCTATTAAGTCATTGGAAATTAAGATCTGTTTTATTTTCGTCTATTTCTAATATTTCTGGTTTTTTCAAATATTTCTAGTTTTTTCTAATATTTCTAGGTTTTTCTAATATTTCTAGTTCTCTAATTTCTAGTTTTGAAACGGAGAAGAATTTTGAAACCACTCTAAACATGTATTAATACCTCTCTATCATATATTTTCATGAAAATGTTCCTTTGTAAACGCTTTATACAATAATAACAAGACATGGATGAATTCATAAATTTTGCATCCCATAGTATTTTTCCCTAAGGATAATTATTACGTAATTAATTTCTAAGCAAGAATTTAATAACACTATGCACGCAGATCATCGTAACATAACATTATAAATACAAGTCTCGTTATAAAACAAAACAAAATTGAATGAAATTTAAGACGAATTTAAGAGCCATTGTTTTATTATCAAAAATGTATCCCGTTGAAAAACATTTAATTCAAATATCTTTTACATGTTTCTTTTTCTGCTGGTGTTCCAGCAATCCTTTTGAATTCGCCATACATTTGAAATATATTAAGAAATCTCAGTTACTTTTATAAACCAGCTTCAAGAATATTCTAAGAAATTAAATCATTTCTAATTCATGCAAGATAATAAGGAAATAATTGTGGTTTAAATATTCTATCAATACGAAAAAAGTCACACCCATTCATTTTGATTTGAAAATTTCTTCCTAGATTACGAAAGGGTTTTGATACTAAAATTACTTTTAAGAAATTAAAGCTTTTTAATGCATCCAGCATTGTGAACCTTAGGTCTCAACTTGTATGATCCATTTTGGCATTATGTTTCACATCCGACATTTCTACGGCCTTTTTTCTTTGGCTTGTACTTTGCACTAATAATAAACTGCTCTCAAATTTCTAATTATCTTATTGACATTCCATTCTAGTTATAATATTTTAAGTGTAAAATTAAATAACTGTATTTTTTAATAAAGCAAAGCGAAACACTGTACAGTTAGCTTGCAAACTAATTCCAGTATTCATATTTTGAAAATTTCTCAATTAAAAAGTGATATTCAGCAGTTTTTTAAGAGTAAAGTTTAAAAATTTTACTCTCTGTCATTTCTGTCTGAGATTATTTTATAAAAAGAATGTACGTTGTTTCGTACTTTATTTCATGAGTGCTAAGCACATTAAAAATCGTTTAAAGCTAAGAATTTAATACAGATAATAAATATTTCGAAAGAATAATTTCATTATTCGTATTTTGAAAATTTCTCAATTAAAAAGTGATATGCGTAGTTTTTTCAGAATAAAGTTTAAAGATTTTACTCTCTGTCATTTCGCTTTGAGACTATTCTATAGAATTGATTAAATAGCATAAAAATTCATTTGAAGAAGGAATGTATGCTGTTTCGTGCTTTATTTCATGAGTGCTAAACACATGGAAAATCGTTTCAAGCTAAGGGTTTAATACTGCTAATAAAAATAAAAATTTCGAGAGGATGTTTTCATTATTCATATTTTGACAATTTCTCAATTTAAAAGTGGTATATATAAATTTTTAAGAAAAAGTTTCAAAATTTTATTCTTTGTCATTTTCCTCTCAGATTATTTTATAGAATCGATTATATAAGATAAAAATAGCATTTGAAGAAACATATGCATTATTTCGAACTTTATTTTGGGAATTAGATGTCTTTTAATGCTATGGATTTTGAGCTGTTAACAAAAATAGAAATTCGGAAGATTCTCAGAAATGTCTGTACAAATATTTCATTCGCAGAATTCTTTTTGTAGCGCTGAAAAATATTTTCCTATATAGATAATTTTAGATTTCATATGAAAATTCTTGGGAATATTTTCTTTTAATGGTCGATTCAACAGCACCGAATAGAACTCAAAGTTTTAAACTTTTTATTCAATAATTTATACTCACAAATATGATTTTAAGGAATATTTCTTCGAATGAGATCTATTTATTCACTAGTATGGGAACATAATATTTTGAAATAAGGAAAATAATAATTCAGATTTCTTAGAAATATATCAAGGTTATTATATCTTCATATAAATTTTTGATTTGATTTTTAGGTAAAAAATGCCTTCTTTTTCCTCTCTGTTTTCTTTATTCTAAAATAATTTAACGCTTTATAAATAATAACGCGTAGCTATTAATATTTTTATTTCATTGCAATGATTTTGTAGCAAACATAGTTATAAAAACTAAAAATTTAATACGTGAATTGATTGCTTAGAGATCCATTTGTTAAGTAACTAAAAGACATGACAAGAATAAAGTTAAAACAAAATAGGCAGGATCAGACATGAAGATCTCTCCATGGCCACTGTAGAATGTGGATGTAATGCCTATAACTCAACAACAAAGCAAATCTGGATCTCTATCCATCTAAAATTGTATCCTCAAATAAGAGATTTAACAACATTTTAGCTAACTCACTGGGAATCTTTATAAAATACCATGATGATCAAAAGATGTCAAGCCGTTCATTTGAAGGCAGCATCAAACAAATATTTTTTTTTTCATAAAAGGGATTAAAAACGTAAAAATGTTTCTTAACAACCCCGATCAATAATTTTAGAAATAAGTTCATAATAGGAACATATTCGTGAACTAAGCTGTATAACTACGTGGCCCGTCAAAATATCCTAAGCTATAAGAGCCGCAACAAAATAGCCCTTTCCAAAATAATGCTTTTTAATGCTATTTAGTATTTGAATTTGGGTTCTTATTTCAAGTCTATTTTGTTGAGGCTATTGCGGCACGGGCTATTTTGTTTTGGACTATTTTGTCGGGGCTTTTATGGCTTGGGCTGTTTCAAAGGGGTACAGCTTAACTAAGGTGAATTTGCAGATAATTTTTTCAAAGATTTTACAGATCCTGCTGTAATAATTTTTGCTGATCCTATGACAACGAAAACCAATTGGTGTTTTCAATATTTAACGGAACTCAATTGTTTCTCCATCTCCAATATTATAATAAAAATGCGATATGATTTTTTTTGCAATTCTTTGATGGCATGCCAAAACTAAAATTTAACAGAATTAAATGAATTTTAAAAGCAGACTTTTAAGCTGAAATTAAGTGAAAAAATTAAAGTAAAACTAAGAAACAGAATAAGAATGAAAGGAAAGCAAATAAATATATACAGAATTTACAAGTTCTTGTTTATTGTTAAACTGAAATGTGTGACTTTTCCTGGCGATTTTGTTTGATGGCTTCACGCTAGTCAGAATATTTATTCTTGGTTCTGTTGGTTTGCCTTTTGCGTCTTCGACACAATCAAATTATGTCAAAGTTCAGAGACAAGAAATTCAAAGAATTCCAATATAAGGCATTTGAGAATTTCTCTCCATTTCTTGGGCATTTGAGAGAACTTATTAATGACACACATAATTCTAATCCAGTCCATGAGATTAATTTTTCAGCAGCATGGAAACTCCAAATGAAGCAATCAATGCAAAACTGCACGGACCTTTCTTACGTGACTACGATAATTACTTTTTTAAAAAAAGGAAACATTCACCCCAGTGACATATGACCAATTCCTTCAATTACGACCCAGCACGCATGCGCAGAGCTTCACGAATAAAAGAAGGTGGCTTGACTCATAGCTAAAAATCGGTTCCACGGAAATTAATTGATGCAAATCTTCCAATTACGCAATGTGGCGCCATTTGCATACAATTAGGAGAGCGCAGCAGATACGCTATGCAAATGGGATTTCCTTTTCCAGTGAAAGAGAGAATCCTGGAGAATTAACGGTACCGAGAGAACTCCTGAAATGGAAAACCTCGTTGTCATGTTAAAGGGAAAGGATTTTTACGAGTCTGAAGCTGAAAAGACCCCGGGCACAAATGAAATCTTGAATTTCGAAAGTAGTTTTAAGGGGGGACGCGAAAAGATTTTCTTCCTGCTGCTTTCTTCTTCTTTTCAGGGAGTTTTTTTTTCTTCTTTCAGATCTTCTCTTTCTTCCTCTTTCGCCCTTATTATAGAAGCATTCATTTATAATTCCTAGTTTGGGAAAAGGAGTTGTAAATATTTTCACTTCAAAGGGGTTGTGTTAAAGGAATGCATAAATGTATTTTCACAAGTTTTCTTTCAATCTTAAATGCGCTTCCGTATAAATATGGAATAAACGAGAAATATACTTTAATGCTTGTTAATAGTTGCTGAATAAATACGTGTGGTAAATTATTTTTAAGCTAAGCGCAATAGTTCAATCCTTACTTCTGATCCGTTTATACTTAGTCATAAGTATGTTGATTCTGTTGAAATTGTAAGTCATACAGTGGAATGCATAAATATGTTGTCACGAGGTTTCTTAATGACAAAAGTACGCTTTCGTGGAAATATAGAATAAG
>BGPR01000055.1:1105031-1125696 GCA_013235015.1 Araneus ventricosus | reverse complement strand
TTTTTTTTTAATCTCTGGTTGTTTCTCTGTTAATTTCACCTAAAACTCTAATAGTGAAAGTAATAACATGCTTCCTAATTATGCTCAATATCTTAGTTCAGTTATATTAACGTCCCGTTTTGAAGCAACACGAGGGCTATTCTGGGACGAACCTCATAATTTTGAACAGCGGTCAGATGACGAGGACGACACCTGAGCACTCCCTCTCGAAACGTCCGCACCACACCAGCGGGAGGACGTTTACCCCCTAAGTATGATTTAACGTGCAACATGTCCACATACACGGAAGATCTTCAGTGGAATCGGGTTTCGGACCTAGAACCCTAAGATCCCAAAGCCGAGACCTTACCACTAGGCCACCGCGGCCTCTCTCTGACCTCGAAGATGGGATTCTATCACCAAGCCATCACATAGCCCCCTACACTTTAACGAATCTTATGATTTAAGGATATCATTACAATACTAAAGAAGGTTGTAACCGTTAAAACATACGCTTTTTAAGTAACTCTATTTTTTAATAATCTAATTAGTCAGGAAATACTGTAAATTTAAGCGTGCTTTCCAATATTAGAATGTATTAAGCAAATAAAAAAAAGAAAAGTAAGCAACATTTATTAAATAAACAAGTCTAACCACTCTTTCTCTTACATATTGCTTTACTTTTCGTAAGAGTATCTTAAAATCTGAGTCTTACAGAGTTAATTTTATATAATTAGTTATTTAATATTAATAAGAGTAATTATTATCGCAAGTGATTTTAATTATATCGTCAAAATCCGTTAATGTAAATTTACAGTATAGTTAATTCAATTTTATTAGTGCATATATATCTCTAATATAGCACTAGGACACCGCGGCCAACATAGAAATGAATGTCAAACTGGCTTATCATTAAAATGCTTTTTGTTCAAATGAATTAACTCATGCTTTATACTAAGCCTTTTCATCTCAAACTTTTAGTCTGTTTACAAGAAATTGAATTATTGGGTATCCACACTTTTTCCATCCAATATACCTTTAACCGGTTAACTGTTTATGACGAGAATACTCGTCATGAAAAAAGTACACAATTTCGTGTTATGACCTTGATGAGACTTCACCACTAGGCCACCGCGGCTCTGCTCAATATCTTTATAGGTTTAATTGATGACGAATGCTGCAATAAATTTTCACTATAATTAGACTGTTGCAAATATTTTATTCTCGTAGTTAAAAGATAGTTAAGTTTTATGAAAATGTTTTGAATAAACAAATACATATCATTTAACTTCAATTCCAAGCATTCACTAACTTTTCTACAGAAATTCATTATATTATTTCTTTTGTTCAACAAATGCATCGATTTCAGATTAATTCAATTAACAGATATCAAATTCATTTACTTTCAACAACAAAACAAAACTTCAAATCATTCCCTTTCTAAGCATAATTTTAAGGAAAACAACTTTCGAAAACTCAGATGTATTCGAAGAGATTCGAACGTGCCTAACCACTGGTAAACAGACATCCTTTATCAGCAGGTATCAGAGCCTGGAGGCTTTTCAGAGAAGAGATGTCTAAAGTGTTAAAAACTACATCCTTAGTTCTTTTTGAAAAAACTGGCTAAGAATAGCGAAAAAAATGCTCCTGTAACAATATCGGTGTGTCAGCCTCTTTTTTGTACGTCATTCTTTTAGTTGGAACTAAAAGTCTGCCAAAGGCACATGTCGTTGCCAACGAAGTTTCCAGAAATCCTGCGAAATTGCACACAATGTCCATCTGGCATGTCACTGGTTAGAAGTCCTTTCGAAACAATTTCTAATCTTTGACTGAGCTTAGACATCTGGTAGCTGTGATAAAGCACGACGTGTGTGGATTTCGTGAAATCTGAAAATCCTTAACCCTCTAAGCATTTTGCACGTATTTTTCCGTTTCTCATATTGAGTTCAAAAGCAGATAATTCATGTTTATAAGTATAATTTCTAAAACTGACATACATAAAATATTCTTAAGATTTCAGAGACTTCAATAAAGATTCAATTATTCAAATCGAAAGACTTTAAAGCTAGTACATCAAAATAGCTCAGAGGGTTAATTCAGGCTGTAAGTTTGATGTGTATGTAGAAACGAATCAACTTTAAGGACTTCTTTATGGGTCCTTCACCAAAAGATGCCGGAAAATTTACAGATGGTTTATTTTTTTAAAAAGAGAGATGGTTTTTCTTTCATGTAATAATCTTTTGTTGTCGATATGAATATAGAGAAGTTACAACTCGCCATATTCATATCGACAATGTTTTCGACGGCACATCGATGTGTTTTAAATTTAAAAGAAAATATCAATCGGATATTTAAGTTGGTACTCCCATGTTTTATATGAGTTTAATCATCATAACTGAAGGCATATTTTGTAATTAAAAATGTGATATGCCCTTCACATTTGCGTCTTTTTATCATACATGAACTTAACGGTATTTAATTATGATTTGTATTTATTTATTTATATTTATGTAGCTTCTGTTTTATTGTCTGGTTGGTGTCATTAAAATTGTGGAAAATTATTTATTTATAATCAGTATTCAGAGACATTCTTTCCAAGTTATGCATCTTGTATGCCTCAAATTACGGAACAACTTCGTGAAAACTTTTGTCCTTGCAAATGTCAACATTTCAAATCAAATTATTTAATCCATTCATGTTTTGAATTTTTCCCAATATTTATTTTAACAAAGAAGATAGAATGTAACACTTTATGCTCATCTACGTTCATATATTTGAGGTAACGTATTTGATTCGTAAGGCCATATAACGAAAGGCAGCTTTTTGCTTGCTGAAGTATGGACTTTCATTAGGCTCGAACAAAGAGTGATTTTTATCAAAATTTGGATCACGTTAAATATGGTTAACACTAAACCTTCCAGCAGTTGCGTGATATGAACAATATGAGTGTTGCTGACAGCTCTTCCATTACCATTGTTATTAATTCTATCGGTACGGGAACGTCCTAAATGTCTTTACAAGCAAAAGACGGCGGCCGTCCGAAACGTCCGAATATCACTGTAAAGTTTCCATCCCCTATCTTTAAGTGTGATTGATTTCAAACCCGCAGCGGACGCTTTCTTTGTTAGAATGATTCTCCCAGACGGGTTGGGGGATAGGGGGTTTTCTTAGAATTTCGAGAGTGCCAGCTGTCATTCCGGTTTTTGAGGGGGAAGTGAAATTTGGATATCTTTGAAAGAGGAACTGGACGCTCCCGTATTTTGAGGTTCCTCTACGCCAATGTTCGTGGGAATCAGATGGTTAAATTTTACCCTATTATTCAAGATCCATGCCTTTTGAAAAATTCTGACTTTGGAATCAGAGAATTGCAGATTCGTGAATCAGCTTCCACTAAATGCCTATTATGCAGGTTGATTCTAAAATAATTCACAAGTGTAGATGCAAGTAAAAGGGATAGAAAAAAAGCATATTTTTATATAGGAATGTACGTGCGGAAATGAAGATCTCAGATGGTAGAGACTGTCGTAAATTGGCATTCCTATTGATGATTATGAGCTTTATACATTACTACAGGAACACGAAGCTTAATAAAATACATTTTATGTACAGGGCAATTGAGATATCTTATATAAAAATGCAATATGTGCGGCCATTCAATCTTCAACTGACTAGATACGAAGTCTACAACTGTCTATATAAGATGATACTAATTTCTTGTTAACCCAATCAATAATGGAGCATATTTTCTTGTAGGCATGTGATCTCGTTATATATAGATTATCATGTGTCCGAAGGTGTGAATTATGGGTTAATTTAGTTATATTAGCTTCCTGTTATAAAGCAACACGATGGCTATTTTGGGATGAACCTCGTAATTTTGAACCACGGTCAGACGACGAGAATAAATACTGAGCTGGCAACCCCTCTCCAAGTTTCCGCACCACACCAACAGCTCTTCCCCGTCCATCTATGTGAACTCTAAACCCCATGGGTGAGTCGGAGGACATGGGTTGTGGGCACAACACCAACCGGAAGATGTTCGATCCCTTACATATGATTTAACCCATCTATTCTTCATGTTTAATTTATTTCTATAACACATAAAAAAGTGCTGTTTTCTTCAAAAATTGTAAAATTTCAATTGCGATGCGGTAACAGAAGATATTATTCGATGGAAAAAATATTTTACACCTTTCTTATTTAACCCAGTGGGCACTTCTTCCGCACTATTAGAATAACAATATTTAAAAATAATTATATTTCCTACGCCGTGTAAAAATTGCCAATTTTTACCTAAATTTTCAAAATCCAAGTGCGATGCGGGGACAGAAGATATTATCCAATCAAAAAAATATTTTTTACACTGTTTATTAAACCAAGAGCCCTTTCCGCACTATTAGAATAGCGATTTCGAAAAAAAGTGTTTTTCGGCCCACTCTAATGAACAACAGGCCCACATATACGGGGATCTTCAGTGGAATCCAGTTTCGAACCTGCAGCCCTCTATCTCCGAAGCCGAAACATTGTCACTAATCCAACTCGGCCCTGAATTATGGGTGTTAACCTTTACCTTACGCGTGGCACCAAAAGATTATTAGCTTTTCTTCCGGGCTGGTGCAACTGCAGTAAACAATAAGAATTTTACCCCTACAAGCGATAGGAGTAAAATTAATCAGTCTACGCTCGAATCACTTATTTGATAGTTTCACTTACCTGTACAATTTTTTATCCCTCAGGGAGGCACCGCGTGTTCACGGATGAGAAGCAGCCGTATAAGTAAACAGGTTCTCGCTTCCCTTGAGGGTACAATAACGGTGATCCTCCGAGTCTACCACCAGTGATAATACGTACTTCCTTCGGAAAGGGTCGGGCTGCTAGGACTCCGGCCTCAGTACTCGAGCTATTGCAGCGGCTGTCACTCAGTTTTGCCCGGGAGCTACGGCAGATTCAGTTTTCCGGTTACATGTACAATTTAGTTATCTCTTGTTTGATGGTTAGTTTAATTGCTAATGAAAGAAAGTATTAAGTCGGAATTTCACGGACGGTCAAAGGGAATCCGCAACCCTTATACTTTAATTGCTTAAAAGCGGAGGAAGGCAATTTTCTACCTTGTCAAAATCTCCACAAGTAAGAATTTTGCAATAGCCCGTTAGCTGTTGGTAAAACACATAAGCAAGAATGGGCGCTTCATCATTGCTTCTACCACTCTTTCACAGATACATTGCGCTACAAAATCTACTTTCGATCACCTCTAATTTCCTTTAACTTTTTGCCAAGTATTTTAGAATCGCCCTATATTTGGACTTGATGTACGGTCGTGTTTGTGGTTGACGTTCAAGTATCTTCATGTTACTGTTATGTGTATGTCTGGAGTGTAGTGCGCTGGCTGAGATTTCGTAATCGTCAACAGAACACGACTTAAAAATGCGAGATTCATTTAAAAGCAAGACATTTATTAAGCAAACCAAATAAAGTCAACCATTCCTAATTAAAAAAGGTGCAATAGAACCATCTAATAATATCAATGGATTTTAGAATGTTTATGAATCAGATGCTAATGAAAGGAAAGGCAATAGTAAAAATCTCAGTTTTTATTGAATCAAAGATGGAAATCATGTTTTTGAATTTCAGCTTTTCTTCAATATAAGCTGAAACAATTTTATTTTCACTTTATTTAACATGTTTTGCAAAAAGAATTAAAGTCTACCTTTCAAAATCAGCAATGCCAACAAGTAAACAGCGTGATAAAAAGTAACTTTTGTAAGAAAACAAGATTCAAATTCTGTTCTTTTCTTGATTTATGTAAGGGTTATTTTGTAACAGTTTTTATAAAATTGATTTTCTTTTATTTGCATGTTCGTGATTGGAATAAACAATGAAAATCTCCAAATCTCTGAAAAACTTTGCTTTCGATTTATTCTTAAGGTTTAACTAAAATAAAAATCCGTACATTTTCGTAAATTTAACGTAGGAAAATTCCATTTTTAATCTTATGTATGCTGATTCAACCTTTTATCGTTTGAGCTTTATTTTGATATAAATTTTCTTTTTACACTAAAGCTAAACATAAGAGTAAATGCTTGCCATGAAGCATATTATGCAACAGAATTTAATATTTTATTTTATGCCATACGTCCGTATTAAATGAGTTTGTTTTATTTTAAGTCTGTTGGAAAAAGATTTAAAAAAGCATTATGGTGTACCATCTTTATCTAAGAAGCCGAGGTTTCAGTGTAAGTGATCTTAAGGATCATATGGAAGTTCTTATTTAAAAAATAAATTTCTTCCTTTCTTTGTAATTGAAAAGATGGCTTCCTTTATTAGAAGCTGGCTACATGCAATGCGTTTTATATTATTTATATTATGTAAACTTTATTATAATAATGAAATTTATATAATGTTTCATTTTACTAATATCTATTGTAATTCTTTTTTCAGGTGGTGATAACTTCTGTTATCTTTCGTAATAATATATAGGTAAGTAATCTTTTACATTTTGAATATTAATACCATAATTTGTAATTGAGAACTCTTGCATTCTTTAATCTAATGTATACCTCAATAAAGAGAGTTTAAAAAATGGGAGGATTAATAGATTTTTTCCTCGGTTCCTGACGTGCTATGTTTTTGAAATTTTTATTTGGTGAAAATATTTTATTTTGGCGATAATATACTATTTTAATGTCTCCAGACCAGAATTCTGAGTTAATCGATGGTTTTAATTAAATTTTTATTCCATACGAGTGCCTCCACCTGGTAGTGATTTTTTAATAAATTGATTTCAATATTCAGATATTCATAATAATAAATTAAAAATTAAAATCTAAAGAGTAGAAAATAATTAAAATACGAATTTACACTTTTCATTTCAATAATAAAAGTGCGATTTTTAAAAATTGTTTTTTAATGTTTTGCGATATGGCCACGAAAGGTTGAAACTTATTTAATCTGTTTTTTTTTCCCTCAAAGTAACACAAATCCAAATTCATTATTCTGGTAAATCTAATGCCATATTTAAAAGCACTAGGCATTCCCTATGATAGAAAATGGCAGTACCTTATCTAAAATCTGCCCAAGAATGCAGAATCAATACAATTTTAAAACAGAAAAAAAAATGAAAATCATATTTCATCTGCATTCTTCTTCTCTGTGGAAAATCTGATCCTGATCTGAAGTAATTGCGTTGTTTATGGAAATTTAATCCAAATCCAGATTTTAATAACAGCATTGATTGCGAAAACCATAAGTTTTGTTTAATCATGTTTTATATTAACTGAACCGGCGTCTTCACTGCATGATAAAAATTAATATTTATAAAATTGCGTTTTAAATTAAAATATTTCACTTTAATAACCTTTGCATTAAAAATGTAATCTAGACACATTTAAAAATTATTTAGGGTTAACATTGAAAATAACTAAACATTTTCTTTCTCCTATATGCAAATCGTTAGCAATTAACTAATCATTTTTATATAAATCCGTAATAAAAAATGAAAATGAGTAATGTACAGGAAAAAAAGACATTATAATTTGCTTTAGTCGAATCTTCACCATCTTCACTTGTTGTTTCCATTTGTTGTCATTCCCATTTCCTATTTTATTCGTGTTTCCCTTTTTAAAACATTTGACAACAAAACGGCACATTAGGGTGTAAAGTGAATTTTTGATATTGATGCATCCACCACCGAGTACTTCCATTAGTGTCAGCCACTCAAGACGGAAACTTCAAACCTAAATAATCGTCTAAAATATGTAAGAAGCAAACACCACTGTGTTGAATAATGCAACTGGCGAGTACAAGAAAAGTAAGTGCCCATTAGCGACATAATGGATTGTTGGTTTAGCCTAGAAGTTTTTCGGAATTATCTGTCTTGCTGTTTTTTTTAAAGCCATAGTGTTCAGAATGCGTTATTTGATTCTACGTCGAAATGAAACCGCCACAATTTGTTGTATCAGATGTTTATATCTTTTTTATTTTTTATATAAAATAACAAAAATAAACTATGAGACAGTGAAAAACTTGGCAAAAATTGTAAAATAGCGATTTAAAGAAACAAAAATAAACTATGAGACGATGAAAAACTTGGCAAAAAGTTGTTTGCACGGCGAGATGAAGATTAGTACTTATACAATTTACGAAAAGCAAATGTAGTTTTTTACTAAATGACACTAGGTACATTTATTTTTGATCATCATTAATGCCAATAACATTAGTTTTAGTTTTGTTTAGTATTATTAACGTCTCGCCTTGAAGGAACACGAGGGTTTATTCTGGGATAGACCTCGTAATCTTAAGCCGTGGTCAGACGTCGTGACCGAAACCTTAGCACGAGCCACACCAGCAGGGAGGCACATGGAGGATTTTTGGGTAAATCAACTTTCGAACCTAAAACCATGCGTCCTGCGAAACTTAGTCATGCGTCCTGGGAGCCCTTAACGTCAGACCACCTCCACCCCTATTTGGTGGCAGAGTTTCTAGATCGGGATCCGGGGATAGAGGCTCAAGACTTACTTCCGGCGAAGATTTAACTTATGTATGTGTATGGTGTGTATTGAAACTGCTTTCATGAGACTAATGTCTTAATACTAGCGTATTTGCCAAAGTATCGACTCTCAATAGCTTGTTACAGCTTCTTCACACACTGCCTACCTAGCCGAAATGCCGGTTTCCAGTCCTAGAAGCAATTTGATTCAATCACCATGAAGTTTCTCCGAGATGATTCGTATTCGTGTGTCTTGGTTAAGACAGTCAACTATGAGTTATCTCGTAGTTTACTGTCTGAGATTGAAAGATCTGAATAGGCTAACATCTTTTATGGCCAGACTGTAAAGTAAAAGACTTTTAATACGAAAGTCTTTTCTCAACGAATGATAAAAATTTTCAACCAAAAATTAGGAGTGAAATCTACTAACTCGTTGCTCACAAAATCTTAACTTTATTCTTTAAAGAACCGTTTAAAAAATGTTGTCAATAAGCGTGATTCAGAAATGCTTTTAATTTATTTGTAGATAATAAACATATATTAATTATTAAGAAATTCATTAAGTGTGTAGGCTTCGAGATAAAACTGTTGGAAAATCTCTCAAAAAACGTAGACAGCAAAAAGAATTTTAATTCTTATATTTTCCACAAGGGCAAAATAACTAATATGTAAATGTTCACGAGATGAAAACGTTGAAATATCCCTCAAAAAACTAAGACAGCGATAATAATTTTATTAATCAGATTTGCCACTATGAGACCAAAATAACTAAAAATGCATTTTGAACAAATTTCTGTAAGTCAATGATGCACATTTAAGGTTACTTGAAAAAATATTTTAATCACTTACCTACAGACTGGAGCAAAACCAGGAAGACAAAAACTCCACAATATAATGTAAATATTTTTACAGTAATGCATATAATATAAAATTATTCGATGTTCACGCAACTGTAATAAGTTCCTAGTTAGGTGGCTTATAACTCCATACCTGTCAAAATTGCGTATGCTATCTCAAAAACGAAATACATTTTATGCGATAAACCAGCGTTTTGGAGATTCCAAATCCAATCCGCTATTTTATGAAGCGTGAAGACACAATGCAATATTCAAAATACCTAATGATGAAACCATATACCTGTGGAAGCATCCGAAACTGCCCGTTTATCATCATCTCTCATCCGGACACTGACTTTAATGAATTAGCATATTTTCTAACGGTGATTTATCAATTCATAGCAAATTAATGCTGTACCACTTCGTTCATGCTTTATGACGACGCAATATCTGGCATCCATTTTATTATTACCGCCAAATCTTGCTAAACCTATAGCGAAATAAGAGCATGAGCGATATATTGCAATTTCCACGCACATATCAATCCTTTGTACCGTGAAATGACACAGCGGAGTAATAGCCTTACCATGATTTGAGCATGTAAACATGCCAGTACCGTTGATCTGGATCTATGTAAACAAGGTGTATTGGTCGGTTGGGCATTATTATGGTCTCCACTGAAATCAATATTCTATGTGTTCCACCAAGTCAATATTTAATTCCTCCCAAGGGTACTGGAATTCCAATCATGCTGATTCCATTCGGAATGCTCGGGCTTTTCAAATTAGATGGTGTGGTAAAACCCATATAAAACCCATCTTCTAGGGTTATGTTAAATAGTTGGGTTTGGTAGGAGATAGGAGAATGGCACAAGAGATGACATGAAAGGTATAACATGAATGCAACATGCTATCCCGATATTGGAATAGTTAGTGATGTTAAAAATAGTTTCAGTGGTATTGTTTTGGAATGCAGATTTAAAATGGATTTCATTGCAGAAGCAAAATCAGTTGCTGAAAGCGAAAATTATCAACCATAAAGAAACTGGAATATGTTCTTCTTATTTTGTTCGTATCCTTATTCTTTAAACAAATATATGCATTTTGCCTGCATTACAGATAAGGTTACAAAGTCTTTTATTGATATACTATTAAACTTCAATTTTTTGATTATGAAATGATGAAATCTGAAAATATCTATTTTAATCACGGATTCTTATAGAAGAACTGGGAAACGCTTTCCACTCCTTTGGAGATAAGATCTTGGTCCTCTTAGCACCCGCGTTATCTTTTTAAAACAGGAATCCTTACATAATAATAAGAAAATAATTCCCACTCTTTTCAAGCCATTAGAGATAAGATCTGTGGTCTCATTCGAACGTTCGTTGGCTTGCCCTTCTTGTCTCACACGTGGAATGATATCATAGGACATAGGGATAAAACTATCTCCAGGGTGATTAGATGAAAGAATTTTTAGATTTGTTGAAAAATGGAACCTTATTGATTTAGTGGTACAACATTTGTAGCAGTATAAACAGAAATAAAAAAATTTACTGGTACAAAAACTGTACCGAACATAAAACAAACGTTAGAAATTCACTAACCTAAGCATATAGTGAATACCTGATCATTGATTTAGTGGTACAGCATGCGTACCAACCTCAAAGCAATTTAAAATCTTACTTGTACAATATCAGCTCCACACAATTAGGAAAGATTAGAGGAGGATTGAACTAAGCGGTTAGCGAATATACTTAAGCTTTGAATTATATATAATATCGAAACAGGAAATTTCTAATTTATTTCGTGTAACGTCTCTTTTCATCAAAAATCAAGTTCCACTGAAGCAAGAGAATACGATGAAAGGTGAATTTTGGTGTAAACGCACTTTCAGCTTTTTTTCACTGTCATGTATTAGCAAAATGTAAGTCTTTAACTTATGCATTAACGATGTTTAGATTAATTGATATGGACACAATTATATCTAGCTAATAGATGGCCCGTATGATCCTTTTATGAAGGGAACTCTCGAGCAGTCCTCAATTAGCCCTCACAACCTGAACATCGCTGAAGAAATCAACTTTACGATAACTTAAAGAGATGAATCGATTTAGTAATTACGCCTCTGGCACTACTTTCTCCCGAATTTTTTCATCTCCACTCCGCTAAAATGAGCGAGCAGGCAGGCTGGGTAAAAAGCAAACCATCCCACCTTCTGCAGCACATTTTCTGATTAATGTAGCATCATGGCCAATTAGACGAGTCTACATTAATCGTATCAGGGACGTCGTCGACTGCCTCTACAGCGTCATTTAATTGTTTATCCTGGAAAAAATGGGGTGGGTGGAGGTGAAAAATGCAGGATACGCGATATGTCAGGCCGATTAACCCCTGACCGATGAAGGTTTCTGAAATGGGAGCTTTATCTCCTTCGCTTTTTAGTGGTTGCTGCAGCCTTCCTTCACACAAGACTGATGGTCTATTCAGCTGAGCGCGTCGCGTTACATGCAGTGATTCCGAAAGGCTAATGTTACATCGGGAATATTTGATAGGGATTTTTTTAAACATTTTTTTTGCTGCCATAAAAAATTAAAGTAATTGGAAAATTTTGTAAAAAAATTGGGTAATAAGTTATGTGCGTGCCGTGCCGAGATTGGGCAACCATTTGTTAGATTTTTTCCCTCGTCCTTGCATGATTTTAATTGATTTTTCGACTGGAAAAGCGACCCTGCCAGTGCTCTGGGAAATTTCGCATTAATTTTTCGACACGGAAACCAGGATCTCAAGTACTTAGAAGGGAAATTAATGATCTGTTCTTGAATTAACGGCCTGTCTTCCCGCATGTCCAGACAAGGTGTGTTAAGTGATAAAATGTTTCAGTTGGAAATTATTGGCATTTCGGTATAAAAACGCAGCTCTCTAGACAGTTTAATATGAATTGATGTATTTTTTCCTTATCTTTTGTATTTGCCTGGTTAGAAAAGATTATCATTTGTATTGATGATTCTGAAAGTTAATTGAGAGTTTTGTCTACGTCGTAACTGACGTTTTCAAAAATGTAAAAATTTATGCCGGATGTATTTTCACTCGAAAAGAATGTTAAATGAAATTATCCCTCCCCATAAAATGCAGCTCCATTTTTCGTTGCATGAAATGTTATTAAAGGGTGTAAGGCCTTTCATAGGCCGTAGGGGAAAATTGCTTTAAATAGCTCTTTTTAGGATAATACTATTGTAACAAATAGTCAGAAAACGGGAGTAATTTAATTTATGAATTGTTATATAACCAGACTAGGGCCTCTTAATATAATCGTTTGTGATGCCATTGCGGCTGCGAAACATATTTCTTGGGTCCATCTACACACCAAATGACTTTATGGATAAATTTTTCTCGATAATGTTGAAGATTTTGACAGATGCCGGAACAGTCAACGTTTTCGTGACATGAAAGAGGGTCAGAATACAAAGTTTATGAAGGCGTGTAGCAAACAGTATAACACCTCACCACAAATATACCACGATCATAAACTGATGGCCCTCCGCTAATGGCAACCGACAGATTAGTTTATGATCGAGTTTGACTCGGGAGAGATTAAAATTCCTGCTACTAAACTGTTCACTAACTTGTGCTATTTATTCAGCATACATAAAGCTGCGAAAAAACTAGTCAAGGTTTTTTTAGCTTGTGAACCGACATTTTTATATGTTACTTACTACTCCTGTCAATTATTTCTAGTCGCACATCATATTATGTGCATATGCAATACAATGTCTTAAGCTATTTGAAACAATGGCTGTTTTTTATCATTTAGCATAAATTTTATAAACTCTTATCCAGTTTTACTGAATTAAACATTAAGTTAATATGCTGCTAAAACTAAATTGTTAGAATTAGCAATGAAACATATGAATAACTTTGATGTATTTTCTCTATAGTTAGAAAACCCATAACATCTTTATGAGCTCAAGAAATATTGTATAATTATTTTCAATGAAAAATTTATAGTTGTAATTTTTTGCGTTAAATGCTTGATGTCCATAAGTGGATTCATATTTTAAAACGCTGTACATGAGTTTTACAAAATTAATACTTTTTTGTAACAATGAATGATTTACGAGCATCTTATTATACTGAAATGCATATATAGAAATGAATAAGAAATCTAAAATATATTTTCTGAAACAAAGTATATTTTTATTCATGAGACATTTTTTTTTATGTTTCAAGTTTTCACTAGGGGATGTCTTGATATTTCTTTTCATACGACGGATGTATGCCGTTTAATTTCTTCTGAATTGAATAATACTGACTTATGGAAAATAGAAAATGACTAGTTAACACCATTTATTATAAAATAATTAGAATGATGGTAGATTAGAAACATCGCTGCTTAATTTATTTTGTCCTGGACTGATTTTTACAGAAGCTAAACCTTTATTGTGAAATTTTCGATAAAATGCTGGAAATCAGTTATATCCTTTGCCTGATTCTTAAGACTATATTTCATATAAAAATTCGAAAGTAAAATAAGGATGTTGGTTTTCTTTCTAAAATATAAGAATCCTCATATTGGTCTCAAGTAATAATCATTAAGTTTCGAAAAAATAACCGCTGGGTATTTTGTGTGAAACGCGCTGAACTTGAAACCATCATTTTTTGCGCGGTTAATTATTTATGCTGATTTATAAACAATTGAGTTTTGATAAAGTATATCAATACAAATACCATTAGAATAAATTACTGAACAGTAGTCCAAATTCATCAAAGATATTAATCCAATCTTTCAGAAATAAAATTTTATAATGATACTTTTCTTTATTTGAAGACATTCGAGATTGTTAGAGTTCTTCTCCAAAATTCCGTTTCAGATGTTGATTAAAAGCACGCTACAAAATCTTTCCATTAATTTCTTTCTTTTACTATTTACTTTACAAACACGGCATAAATGCTTCCATCTAGACCACAACTTTCACCCTTCGATGACTCCAGCAATGAAATTAATTACTAAGATCCTTGTAAACATTATAAAGACCGCTTAATCGCAGATACTTGTTAATTTTTATGTTCTTTCCACTGATTGCACGAAAGAATCTAGCTCATAATTTCCTCAGGAACGCCATAGAACCCGAAAGATCTGGAGGGACTCCTAATTCAGAAATGGAAGTTTAAAATTCCCTGCCCGTAAGTCGGTTATCCGATATAGATGGTATTTAACCCTAAATGCGACTAATTTCAAAAGCTTACTCTCTGTTTTAATATTAATCTTTCCGGCTCTTTGCTGGCGTTATCGCTGCAAAATAGGCGATTGAATTTGTGACAGCCCATTAAGATTAGAATATATCGTTCGCACAAATTACTTCCGAAAATGCGATCAGCGATAACGTAATTTCACCCTCAGCTCCTTCTTACCTCCCTGCCACCCCCCGTGTCTCTTAAGGAGGCATTACTTTTAATCTGTTTTGTTGATATCGCTCAGAAGGAATTCCTAATAGGGGTCGGGAATGCATGAATTGGGAATAGCGTTGTTAGACGATACCATTCCAGTTACGAATAGTCTATTCATGCAGTTATTTCTGATTCGTTTAATGTTCTTTCTGTAATTGTTTTTTCGAGGTTTAAATTTCGTTTAATTGGGTGATTGGAAATTTCTGTTTGAAGATATTTTCGCAATGTCTTTATTTTGCAATGGCTTCAGGATAGATGCTCAAATAAGGACCATGGTATTCGGAAGTACTCTCAACACAATGTTAGTTTGAAGTTCCATTGGGGCCAATTGTCAGGGAATGACTTTTCACTTTGAAGGATCCATGTTAGATTAGACATCTGAGACGAAGACTTCTGAAATGAAGATTAATCTTCTGAGCAAAGCCGCTGCACGTTAAATCTGAGGATGTCTAATGCCTTTTCTAACGCTGTATGGAATATTAAAGTGGTTAAGAATTTCATCTAATGGCTTTTAATTGTACATGAACGTTCCATTAAAATCATTCAATGTCATTATTCTCTGAAATGATGAAATTTGAACCGAAACCCATGACAATCAATTCTCGGTTACTTTCCCCATTAAAGTTTCAAAATTTTCGATTATCTTACTTGCCAGAGGCAAATTGTCATCTAAAATTTTGTCGGTTTAAACTATTTAACGAAAAATATATGACAGGCTCATATCCTATGAATTAACGTATAAGAAATAGAAAGTATATGTATACGAAAGAATATAAAAGTGCCATTTAATGCCCTGTTAAATTTCCCATTAAATTTCCAAAATTTTCAAAAATTTTTATATATGACTTCACTTGCTGGAAACAAATTATCTGATGAAAACTGTATTCGGTTAAACTATTTCAAGAAACATTTGTGACAAGCTTATTTCTATGAATTAAAACGATAGACTGTATAATAGATAGACTGTTAATTTATGGGTTACATAGATCTAAATATAGGAAAGTGTATCGAAATACAAAATTGATTATTAATTGGATCAAAAATACAGTTACTGCTTCCTTTAAAGATTTTATTAAGAATCTTAAAAAGTATCTTGCTCTAAGACAGTAAATATTTTTCCATTGCGTTTATACTTACTGATAATGCAAACAATATGCAAGGGAAATGTTTAAAGACTCCATTGATTCAGCGCTTAACTAGCATATTCAAGTCGTAACTCAATTAAATATGCAGTTCGAACGCTTTCAAGCCTTTATTGAGGTGCTATTAAGCTTAAAGTATAGCGGCAATTTACATGTTAACAATAGTTTCAAACATTGTATAAATTTTGTGAAAGCAATTTAGAATAAAATGGCTCATTTCATTTCAACAATATCATTAAATCAGGGCTTTCTTGAAGTATGCAACTTTATTTAATACTGGGCTCTTAAAGAATAAAATTTCTTCGTCTTTTACTGTGCTATTGAAAGAATCGTTTTTGTAAAATGGAGTTAACCACGGTTTTTAAATCCTAACCAGTCTTTCTTTTTCAAACTTAGCGTTCTTTTGTTATTTGTCTGTAGACATATAAGTTCGAAATTTTAAATTGAAACACACTTGTAAAGGTAATTTAATTAGCGAAATATGAATTGTATTTTGAATTATATTTATTAGCCACATTTATGATGCAAAATAAAGTGAAACGCGTGCAATAATTTGTTTGCGAAAGTCCCCTGTAGGAAATGTGTGTTTTATTCATGCATCAAGAAAAACATTTATTGTCCTTAACCTTCCAACTGCCGAACCGACTTTTTCTATTTCTCATGTTAAATTCGAAAGCAGATGATTCATTTTTATATGTGCATTTTCTTAAAGCTCCATGGACTCTCGTATTAAATTCGAAAGCAGATGATTCATTTTTATATGTATAATTTCTTAAAACTGCATGGATAAAGTATCTCTACGTTCACAGAGGTTTGATTAAATACAACAAAAACTTGGTTTATTTGGTTTAAAAATTAATTTTTCATTGAAAGGATAAATATTTGAAACTAGTAAATCAGAATAATTCTGAACTTAGACATTAAAAATAATTTCATGTCATAAATTTAAATAAAATACCTAATAAATTTTTAAAACTGTTTCATAAGATATTCAAGAGTATTATTTATAAATAACTTAAGATTATTTTGCCTTACAAAGTAACATTTTATACTGCCTAGGAGAAGTAAACGAAACTATATTGTAAGAATTTATAATAACTTGCAACCATCTGCATTAATTCAGGATACATTTTCGGTATTATTTATATGAAATGTTATTTCAAAAATGAAAGCAAATATCTGAGATGAAATACTGCATGGACGAATAAGTTTAATAACCAATTTTTTTTATATTCATTCCTATTTAATGCTGTGCCTCAAATTAAAATTTAAATATACCTTTGAAATCAACCAACTATAAACTAACATGCTTTTTTCAGATATTCATTTCTGTATAAATAATGTAGCAATTCGCAGTGGCTTACAAATCATACAGAAAAAAAATCACAGTGGCTTTCATTTGATTACTTTTAATAATAGGTAATTATACTTCTATAACTCACTTGCATGAATTTTGTTTTATTATTAGGATGACGCAATAATAAAATTCCATCTTTCGACCAACATCTGCTAACCATTTGTAATAACAAAATATTGTCTTAATCACGATGCAGTCAAGCAATTTATATTAATTTACGACAAACCATCCCAGGAAAAATCACACCAAGTGTTTTCTCCTTCAAATTATGGCTGTTTAAACAGACGACGATTAAGAAATTAAACGAACATGGCTTTATTTATTCATTTAACTGTTATGTCCTTTATTTTTCTTTCTCTTTTAAATAATATCTCAGCAAATCGCCCTTCTGAATATATCCTCCCTAAATACCACTTAAAAGTGTTCCAATTCACAATTCTGATTTTCTTCGAAGAAGACTCTCTACTTCTGTTAATTGCCATCACTTATTTTTTAAGCTTCATAATGATACGTGAATTCTTAATGTCTTATTCCACCCCCACACACCCCCTTTTTTAATTTATATTTTCATTTTCCACTTTCTAACTCCCCTCCCCACCTTATATAATCGCTCGCTGTAAAACCGTTTCCTTCTTCAGCGGAGGATGAAGAGCAGTGTTGTCATCCCTCTCACCCTCCAACCATCCTTGCTGCAGCATCCGATGTTTTTCTTCCTCATCACAAGAGATAAGAAGGGAGAAGAACACGGATGTGATATTATTATCGCGGCCGTTTTATAGTTATTGCTTGAAGGCAGTCGTTGACGGTGTAACCATTTTATGACTTTGCTTGCACTCTAAAAAGAACACCGGATGAGTCAATAAAGGGAGAAGGGGTGGGAGGATACACTTTTCCACCCCAACGTTGATTTGCATACACCCCTTCTACAAGCTTTCACCCTCGCTTTCGCTCCATTAGAGAAGCCGGGTATTGGATGCAATTTGTTGGTTGTCTTCACTAAATGCAGATAGGTGGCGCTGCAAGGGACTGTTTAGAATTTTCTTTTATAAGGAATAAAAAGAAAATAATTAAAGTTGCCTTCCGTAAATAATAACGGCATGTTTAATAGCGGACTTCTAAAACTTTAAGATTGCTCGAGGGTTAAATAATGCTCTTCCCCGTATATGTTTAAATGAGGAGTATTATTATAGGATGAATGAGGAATTGCGTTGCAATAAATTTGTCTTTGGACATTTAATGTGACATATAAAAGCGTTTGTTAAGTTTTTTTCTTAGCTTGCTTTTTTGTTGTAAGTCATAATCAGATGAAAAATTGTAGAGTATAATAATATAGGAAAAAATGCAAAATATTATGGAAATAGAAAATATCGCGATAAGCTAGACAAAATATTATGGATGTAAATACATAATATTCTTGTGTGCCCTAAGGTTGAGAATGAAATATAAAACCATAACGCGACTACCACAGTGGCACAGTAATAAACTCTTACATTCTTGTAGTCCCAAAACCTAAAGAATCTAAATTGCTTATTAAATTTTCCAAGAAAACCTGACGTCATAAAAAAAACGTTTCGTTAAGAAGTTTCAAGTAAGTGCTTTTATTTTTTTTTCTGATTGATAATATTTTTGATATTTGCTGAATTTACATAGCTAAATTTTGGTTTTTCGAATTGCTGCTAATGTAAATTTACGGTAATTTTGACTCTGTTTTATATAAATATTCAAACCGTTGCAATAGTTCAATCCTTGTCTCGTTACCCATAGCTATAGGAAAATAAACAATTTCGATCCTTTTTTTTTGTTTGTAAAAACAAAAGCGACTAAAAACATCAAAATTTCGTTGAAAGGCTTCTGTTTGTTAAATTGTGTATTAATCCTAAAATTTTATTTAATTATTAAGATTTGATACCAAAAATCCTCATTTTGATGCGATGTTATGGATATTTGCTTAGTTTTTATGATGGCAAGTAGGAAAAATGCGTGTTACAAAACTCTTGACCAGGAAAATTACGCAGTGAACCATTACGTACAACAAAATAATTCTAAATGTGACGAATATCTTTTTGAAAATAACAGATATATTTGGATAGAATAACTTGAAAATACAGGGTGAGGCAGATAAAGAGGATGTTTCTGAAACAGCGTATACTCAGTCTAAGAGAGAGGGACAGGTGTAAGAGTAGGGACATTCTGTTCCATTGTTCATAGCATTAGCATTTCAGTCGACATCATGCAGTCGTAGACCTTAACAGTGGTCGCGAACTTATGACCTAGGTCAAACACTGATCCGCGAAGTCTTTTTAAATGGCCCACGCTTTGATTTTTATAAACTTATTTTTTATATCATAAAAGAGACTACAGACAATGGAAAATATTCAAAATTTAAAGTATAAATATCGAATGTCGAATTTATATTTTTTAAAAATATTCCAAGTGAACGCTGGCTAACTCAGTGTTTCTCAACTTTTCAGAATTCGCGACCCAATTTTCAATCAAAATCTTCTTCGCCCCCTCTCTCTCATATAATAACAATGAATACAATAATAATGTATTTTTTGTATTTTGACGCTAGAGCTGCATTACAACCTTAATTACAAACAATACAAATTACCAAGAATAAGTAAATTTATTGATATTTGGCAACACCGATTCGCTACGTTCACAAAACCAGAATTGGTGCCTCTCTATTGGTCTCTGTCTTACATCCACCATCACTCTTTGAATTTTGGTCAAGGGTAGCTGATGAGTTTTTTTGCACTGAAAACAAGAGCATTTCGTATAATATTACCATTTTCAACATCCTACCTTTGTGAAACCCGATTTTCTGTGGAGGCTCCTTTGAAGACAAAATATAGATCTCAGCTAAATATAGAATAAGAAGTCAGAGTTTCTATTTCTAATATTAAACCTTCCTTCGAAAAGTTTTCTATGAAATACAAGACCAAGAGAGTCACTCATAGTTATTAAACTTGTTTTTAATTTAGTATTGATAAGTTAATTATTAAATACAATGTGCAGTAATGATACAACCCTATTTATAAGTGTATTATATTAGTGCAAATGTGTATTTAATTTTTTATTCTGTCAAAATGTATTTTGTTTTACTTTCCTTTCTGTAAATTAATCAATTTTTTAACAGTATTTTCTTTTCGATATTATCGAGCCCCCCCATTTAGTGTTATCACGCCCCACAGGTTGAGAATCACTGGGCTAAATGATTATCTTTTCACTGCTGTCATAAATTTGGCGCGAATATTCGTTGCATTGTAGAAAGAGAATTAACAAGCTCTCAGTGTTGTACTAATTGTCATCTTTAGAGGATTTTAAAAGTGGGAACGAAAAATTAGAATCATCTGTTATGTTCTTCTGTCAATAAATTTTCAGTGTTTCAAAATTAATGCCACACTTTTTGCTACATGCCC
>BGPR01000055.1:1060998-1105021 GCA_013235015.1 Araneus ventricosus | reverse complement strand
CGCCATCACTATGCCTTAGAGCAATGTGTTTTTTCTTCCGATTGTTTGGTTTGGTTTGGTGGAGTTTACTGGCACAAAAACCATTTTTGATTATGCTGCGCCAAACATATGGTCTTGGATAAAATCTTAGTATAGGAGTTCAGTTAAAAACAGTGTCATACGGTATGAGGTGTCAATATATGAAGTCTATAAAAAGCTTGCAACAAGGAAAAAATGACCTAAAAACATGGTAAAAAATTTTATATCAAAGAGTAAAAGCCAATCATTCTTAAAAAAGTAAAAAGTTGTGGATGATGATCTTTGTGAAGGATGTCTCTAAGAGTGATACAGGATGGACTTCTGATTGTTTTGAGAGGAGATGTAAACCGCTTACTGCGTTTCAGCGTGGGTTCCGCTCCATTTTGAAAATCCACCGAAGTAATTTTTCTCTCTTTAATCCTTCAGCACACACACCCATTTTTGGAACATTAGCACACGCGCAGGGTCATTTTGACTCCAAATTGTTAGACGCTTACTCCTTATTTTATTGGCTATTTGTACAAAAATAAAATATGGTCAAAGTATAAGAATATTTTTTCGTACAAAAAACTTGTATTTAAGACACAAATGCGATTTTTAATACGAA
This sequence comes from Araneus ventricosus, assembly GCA_013235015.1. NCBI lineage: Eukaryota > Metazoa > Arthropoda > Arachnida > Araneae > Araneidae > Araneus > Araneus ventricosus. The sequence continues at coordinate 1,104,396 of BGPR01000055.1, read as the reverse complement.
AAAGGAAAGTTGAACTTATCTCTGGTATTCCTTACCTTTCCTGTATTCTTTTCTTCTCTGTTGCGCACGTTCGTATGCTGTCATAGCCATAACGTTAAATGAATCCGAAGCGGTGGCACACACGCGGGTCAATGTGACCCCAAGATCCCCCTCCAGTAAAAATTGAAAAACCATATTTCACCGGTTGCTGCTGTTCTAATCTTCTTCTAGTTCTTCCATGAACGTACAGGAAGTAACAGGGGCAATATTTTAGACATTCCCAGAATTTCTTAACATAAGAGAAAGGGTGGGGTCATAAAGACCACGTGCGTGTGCTGACGGGTTAAAACAATCTTCCGTTTTAATCTTCGTTCTAAGAGGTTCATGAATAAAAACAGAACTTTCTGATAATCCATCTATGTTACGTACTCCAGAAAATATTGTGGAAAGGGTTAGAATAAGGATGCTACGAAATTTGCTCCACGATAATCTGATCATTCTGCGGAACTTTAATTCGTAAACGTAAATGCATATATCAATTGGAAGACGTGATTTTCCGTTTACGAATATTATTAAATGCTAGGTAATCGCTAATTGTTTCAGTAACTTCTTTCTTTCCAAAATAACAATTCTGTGATTATTTCAAAAACATCTTATTATTTTTCCCTACTCTGCATATCAGATATTATATCAGTATTTAAGCACGAACAATTGATATTCTTGTGATTATACTCTGTAATTAAAACGATAATTAAATTAATGAAATTAAATGATTTCACTGAATTTTATCTCCAGAATCACGTATTTCCTCATTCAACTCTACCATTATGTTCTTTCATTCTAACTCGTAATCTTTAAGTTTAGAATAGTATTAAAAGATGACGATCAATTTAATCTCTCGTGCTATTGCGCATAAAATAACTTTATGTGCAATAGCTTATTATATAATCTTCATACTACTTATGTTTAGTAGAACATTTAATGATAACGATAAATTTAATTCCCCATGCTATTATTAATAAAATACTTTAAATATTCTCATAATTATTATCAAAATAATTTGAAACCATTCCATTATTACTTATACAGTAATATAAAATATTTTAATCAGATTAAAATTCCTCAGGGAGGAAAATTTAATACGAAATAATTTTTTCCCCATTTTTAGCATTTACTAAAAGAATAATCTAGTTTAAATAGCTATAAAATATAAACTTTTCGAGGGAAATTCAAATATAATTTTAACTTTGCTTAAAACTTGAAATCATTACTTTGACTATATCTGCAATTACGATGTGAAATTACAACAGAAAAACCGTTACTATTCTATATGAGATACAAACAGCATGTCTAGACAACGGCAGTCAGCTCAAAATGTTTTTCGTTTTAATAATTAGCGAATATTCTCTTGTGTATTAAGTATGTAGTTGATTAAATATACATATAACTAGTTATAGAAACTAGGAAGTTAGCGAGAGCTACTAAAAAATAAGCGCTTTTAAATATCAAGCTTATCAAAAGATTATTTCATTATTTTAATAAAAGAGTAGAAGGTAAATTGCTGAAAAATTATTTGTAAAAGATTTTTTCGTATTAGTATACCATTTATTTAATAATTTATAATTTTAAAGTTAAGTCCATCTATTGAATTGATGTAATGTCTATTTTTTGAAATGGAATAAAATGTCTTAAATGAATTTTATCTCCTAATTATTATCTTAGGCAATCTCAATGAAATTGTGGAACATATTTTTAAAATTCATTGAAATGTTAATTCCGACTAGAGTGGGTTTTAAGCAACTCACCAGTTTAATATTATAAGGTATGAATTTTTTTTATATTTTAAAACGAAGGAACTTCGCGTTTGATTATAAACAAGACTTTTATTAACTGCAATATAACATCCATAATTTTTCTTACAATAGTCAATCAAGGCAAATACAAATTTAGTCTATTATAGCGTGTTTATAATTTTAAAAATTCATTAATTATAATTCACTATTTTTTCATATAAAATAATGTATAAAATAATGTTCTGTTTCGTAGATAAATAGGGAAATTTAGTTCAAAATTTTGAAAATAAAATACGTATGGAACAGTAAGACCAAACTCTATTATTGATAATAAATTAGACTAGAATTTTAATATTTTCTCATATTCTCGTAGTGCTGTAATACTTAATCTAAATATTGTCTTATTGCATAACAATCAACGAATTTATGAAAGGTTTAGAGTGAAAGTGGACCAAATCCGTGTTTTTCCCATTTTGCCCTCACAGTGCCATAGTGGAGTAAAAATGTTATGTTTTCTGCATAGTAATAATTCTATTCACTAGGGAGCAAGTACAATTAGAAGTACATTATTATTTTAAATGCAACTAATTAAATTTGAGGACTGTTTTCTCGGAAATGAATTTAATGGAATATGTCCGCTGTAACTCTAAACACTCCATATATATTTGGATTACATGACATTTTTCTTTGGCGATGCTACTGCAAAATGAATACTGTGGATAAAATCTTTAAAATATTAATGGAAATTATTGGGGATATTTTTACTCTTCAACATAAAATTTAAGTTAAAAACTATTGTAAATTTTACAAAATATAATTTAAACTGTTTAGTATATAACAAACTATGTATTGCCTAGAAAGCATTCTTGTTCAGACGGTTGATCATCTCCTGCTGTGCATAATTAAATAAAATTATTTTATTATTATGATAAATAGAAATTTTCTTGTTAATTTTAAATTGACGCAATAGACTTTATTTTAAATTTTGCATCTCAATACATTCAGTAAAGAAAACGGATCTAGAAACGCTATCTTTTCTGATAAACTTATCTTCAAAAAAGAGATTCTGTAATGAAACATTTATTTTGTTCGAAACTTTGTTGTATACTAACTGTTATTTTGCGTGGTGTTTAAAAATTGGAAGGATTTTCATATAAGAAATGTGGAGTCCATGAACAAAAAATTTGGAATGATTCATTGATTACCTAAAATTGACTAAAGACAATTTTTTGTAAATTTTTCTAATAAAATAACATTCAGCTTCTTATTGAAAGTTTCATAAGAAGTGAAACATCTTCAAGATTATACTCATTCAACGATTGATTTAAAATTCCAGAGCTTTGTATATGTATGTTCTAAAATAAAAAAAGCTGCGTTATCTTGCCGATTTACACTAAGAAACTATGGTCATTAAATTACTTATATAAAGGAAAATAGTCAATCATTACTTAATTGATAGATTCTAGCTTATAATAATTACCAAAAATGTGTTACGATATTTCTGGAAGTATTCCTTTAACTTTAAAAAGTACTCGCAAAATCTTTAAGAAATAAATATTTGAAATACATCATTACACTTTTAATATTATGTAAAATGGCAACAATGAATGGCTGAAATTAATGGCAACAATATTCAATCTCAAAATGTGGTTTTGCATTTCACTTAAATTAGAAAATGTATTAAATCCATTTAACCCAAGCTCAATTTATTTAATACTCTATACACTTTAGAAACTTTCAATCGATTCGTTTTCTGATCAATACATTTTAACTTTTCGAAAACTAGTCGAATTTGTAATTAATCTTGTAGCTCCGATATATTGAAAATATCTTGCATCTCTTTTTATTCCTTTATCTGTATTGGAAATGTGGGGGAAGGTATAAACAATGTAATTGATTTTCTATTGTTCTCAATATCGGTCGTTTCCACGCAAATAATCAGTCTTTTTGCTTTTTTAAAACGAACAATGGATATATCAAAACATTCGCAACGAATAATTTGAGTTTTTCTTATTTTATAAGTCATCTAGGATTGGCCTTGGCTTGAATTTCCATACGAATAATTCTGAATTGTTAAGTTTTGTTTTTTATATAAAGAAAAGATGGACTATTCTTATTCTCATTCTTTCTTTCAGATAACTATCAATACATTTCTGAAGGAAACAGACCAAACTATAGAAAGTTGCTTTCAGGATTGGGAAAATTAACGTTTTGATGTAATAGCAATTACGATTGCAATTACCATTTTGATGTTGGAATTAACTGCGCATTTTATATTTAAACTAACAAAGTAAAGTTACCTCACCGCATAAGACAATATGCATTTATGTGTTAGATAACCCGATTATTTACTTTTTTCATGCAAATGCGACATCATGTGACTTCACTCCTTTAGGGAGTCCCATGTATACAATAAACCGAACACATGTAAGGCTAATAAAATTACACTGCTTGAACGTCTATCACGATTTGATGTTTGAAACAATGCTGTTTTGCATGAACCATGAGTATCAAGTTAGGCTTAAGAGATTTAACTGAGGTTAGAAATAACCAATATTCCCGGCGAACATGTTGGTAGCCAAATGCTGCTGGTTTTAAAATAATTTAGTTCTATGCTTCCCAGTATTTTACTGCTCGCAACTCTAATTCAGATCAAAAAAGATTTTATAAATACTTCCTCCTGCCTTCATTATTGTCAAAAGTTCCGCAGCAACCCTAAATGTAAGTAAGAAAGAAAGAAAATAAAAGATAATTAACGGTAAATAAGAACTGAAAAACAGTGCTTTTAGTGAAGTTGAATTTCTTAATTATTTAAGTCTAGAAACATTGAAAAAGAATCTAAAAGCAGTAGACGCAATAAAAGTTTTCGAGACCCAAAACTGAAGGATTCACTTCAAACCTTAATTTACCACTTAAGAAACCTTAATTTAATCCAATAAATCCAAGCATGGTATAAACGTATCCCGAATTGGTTCACTTTAGAAATTTCGAGACATATTAATTAAAATGTATATTAAAGCTAACAGACGGAAATATATCTAATAATCATACATCTTCATTAAATATTTTGCAATTTCTTTCTCGTATGCTTCCTTTAGCATACAAAAGAACATTTTTAAGTAGCAAATTTCTTAAAAAATTCTTATCTCACAACATGTGCAAGGTAAATTTTACTTTCCTATGAAATACATTACCCATAAAAGATGGAAAACTGTAACTTCAAAAGCCTTGACATAACCAATATCAAAGCAAATCGTATCAGTGTATGCATGTATAGAGAATTTACTTTCAAGATATGCTTTGTTAAAAAGGACGACAAAGAAATCTATTGAAATATACAATTCTTCAGCACTTTAATTTTTTTCAGTGGCGTTTTAAAATCCAGATTTTATTTGTACATTTCAGCATAAATGATGGACGGAGCTTTAAAGAAACGGGAAACGAATAAATACCACAAATAATGAGTCTCCGATCACTGTGATTACAAGAAAAAAGAATCACATTTTCCGCATTCTTAACCTCTTCTTCTACATACGATGATCTATCCAAGCCAGCTGCCGTAGAAAAGAGAACGAAGGCAAGCTCATCGATTTCTTCCTATTTTTAGGCACTGTGTAAGAAGGAACAATTTTTGTTTCCGCTTCCACTCTGTCGAATTCTCTGACTTTCTCATTCGGCAAAAAGAATAAGAAATAAGCAAGTCCGCTTGTCACAGTTCCATTCGGCGACACTTTGACAATTCTCGAACAGGGTTCCGCGCGCGAGTGATCATGGGATTGAAAGCTATACGTAATCTCGAACCGTGTTTACATGGCCGCGTATTATTCGGAATGACATCACACGGTGAGAAGGGACAGCGTTGAATTTGATATTCTTCGAGGAAATACTGGAATGGAAGCATGTTGTCTCGTTTTCTAGAGAGAGAGAGAAATAGGAAATGATTTTCGCTGATGATTTCTTCAGATAATAGGATTGCTGGTTCATACGTTGGCAAATCGCATCGCGTGCAGTCATTTCTCTTCAAAGATCAGTTCTCTGATAGGACATAAAATGATTCGAAATGGACTGATTTGGCTGTTGCTTTGAAATCGCATTTACTGCTTGACATGTTTCTGGTTCAATAAATTGATTGATGCATATATTTATTGAAACTAGAAAAAGATAAATGGATGGAATATTTAATTGATTATTTATTATCATTTTAAGCCTTTCGAAAATTTGTAGTTAATATTTTACTTTCACTATTCTTATTCATTTCTTTTAAATAAATATATATATATATAAAGTTGCCATTGTGTACTGTAGACACCTTCAAAAAGTAGACAGTGGTTAGAACTAAAAACTATTTTTATTTTAGTCTTTAATTAGTCCTCAAGTCAATAAACAGATTGATGATTCAATTATTATCTTTTAGAAGAATTCGTTAAGAATTACATTCCATGATCAATTCCAAGAAAATGCAAAGCGCGAAGTTACGTGCTTGCCGGGGAATGTGAAATCGTAAACAGACGATGTCAAAATGCCCGACTGGCTTATACACTTTCGAAACTGGAAATCCCCGAAAAAAGTGTTTACTCAGCCTTTTTATGGGGACGTCGGTGTGGGTCGGGAGGAAGATTATTTTAAGTTAGTGAAAAGTGCAGTAGTTAGATTTTAAGAAACGTGGGAAGCACTAAAGTCTGACGCAACTAATAAGTTAAAGTAGAAGTGCTTTTATCTTTGAATTAAAGTTGGAGTGCTTTTATCTTTGAAATTAAGTGCATGAAATAGAATTAATACATACATAATGTTCAAAAACACAAAAAGTCATGTTTTCATGATACACTTCCACATCTTTTTAGATTTAAAGTTTATATAATGAGGTTAACAGCAACTATAATAAGTTATGCACAACAGAATTCTTATAATTTATTTTAACATGCAGAATTTTAAATGGATTTTTAAAGTTCATTGTGCGTAATGTGCTTTTTATCTTCCTTTTTCGATAAATAATTCATTTTCAGATGTAAGGAAATTTTGTCACTTAAAGTCTTATTTCTCGACATGGGACTGTTCTAATTTTAAGAAATAAGATTTTAGGGTTGTTTTAGCTCTTTATACTTATCTTTCGTTTCATGTTCAAATACATGTCTGATATTGATAACTTTATCTATAAAAATTTATAAATAATATATCTGATAAATGATCTAAATACTATTTGAAAACTAATTTGTTTTTGTTATACAAATGAAGATAGTACCGACTCATGCTTTTGTGGAGCAGAGTATTTGAATCATTCTGCGTAAGATAACGAATTTTGATTTTCAAAGGATGAACAGAACATCGCATGTGTAATAAATTAATTCTTTTAGAAATGGAATCTTTATTTTCAAATGATTTCAAAGTTTTAATATACTGCAATAAACATAGTAAAAAGAGCATTAAAATATTTATATCGAAATACACATTAAAAATCCTTATTAACTTTTTCTTATTTTTACACAAATCGAATATCATCCTTAAAAGAATATCTTAACCATACTAGTTAAAAAGGCGCACCCTAAATTATCAATTATGGAATGCATGATTTAAGAATTCTAATGAAATTAGTTTTATTCATAAATGCGGAAAAAATCCAAACCAATTTATTTTTGTTATGCAAATGAAGATGATGCCTACTCATGTTTTTCTGGAGCAGAATATTTAAATCATTCTATGTCACATTCGGAATTTTAATTTTTGGAAGGTGAACAGAACATCATCTGTACAAAAAAATAATTCTTTTAGAAATCTGATATTTATTTTTAAATGATTTATTTTAATATTCTGCAATAAGCGTAGTAAAAACAGCATTAGAATATTTTCATCGAAATGTACATTAGAATCTTTTATTAGCTGCTATTTAAAGCATATATTTTCGGTTATTTTTTTCACAAAAAGGAACATCATCCTTAAAAGAACATCTTCGGGATACGGATGAGGTTGGCTAAACCATACTAGTTAAAAAGGTGCACCCTAAATTATATCTCATGGAATGCGTGATTTAAGTATTCTAATGAAATGAGTTTTATTCATAAATGCGGAAAAAAATCGAAAGCAATAAAAAAGATTGATAATGACCACTATTCGGTACTAAAAATGTATTAATATGGAAAACATACATTTTATCTTACTTAACGAGTGTTTTAGTTCTTTCTTCATGAATATTAATAGCACTGTCTTGCCCTCTGAGTATTTCTGTTTAAATTAATGCTATGTATCTAAGCGCTTCTTCAAGCTGAAACTTGCTGGAAGCTGTAAAATAAGAACTTCATTAGCCATTTTTTTCCCTGCAGCGTCTGTTATTTATTTTAAGTTTAAAAATACTGCAAAAGTTTGTTCCTCTAAATCATTCATATGGTTAGAGTTAGGTCTTAAAATATAGAATGCAAAATATTAATTTAATGACTAAAATGGAATTAATTTTTCGAAGTTTTATTTTCACAGTACAGCGTAGACTTTTCTTTTTTTCCTTTCAACCTTTCAAGCTATTTTTACAACAATGCATAATCACGGTGCAAAAAAGTTTCTATATTTATTTAAAGTTAATTGAATTCAAAAGCCATGAAAGATTAACGAAAAATTACAGCTTAACTAATAGCAGTATTTCAGAAATTATTTTTCTTCCATTTTAATTATCATTCATTAAATCTCTATGCTAGTTAGGCCGCGGTGGCCTAGTTGTAAGACCTCGGCTTTGGGGCCGGAGGGTTCCAGGCTCGTAACTCGATTCCACTGAAGATCCGTCGTGTATTGGGCTTGTTGCAAGTTAAATCATACGTTGGTTGGTGAACGTCCTCCCGCTGGTGTGGTGCGGAAGTTTGGAGAGGGTGTGCCAGCTAAGATGTCGCCCTCGTCACCTGACCGAGGTTCAAAATTACGAGGTCCATCCTAAAAGAGCTCTTGTGTTGCTTTAAAACGGGACATTAATATACCTAAACTACACTCTCTGATAGTCTTGAACATGCTGCAAATGTTGTTTTTTACCATTTATTCAATATCTTTGAATTTATACAAATGTTTACTTTTAGCGTTGTTTAAGACTTAAAAAAGATAAAAGCAAACAATTTTAAATTACTTCCTTTAGTATTTCTGATAAATACTGATATGACAGAAAATTTTCGAGTTTATTTTTGTTAAAGACATTTAGAAATTATTTTGAACATCATACTGAAATGCTTTTAACAGCATATTGATGAAACCTGAGTTCTTAATTTAACCATATACCAATGCTTTTTAGAAATTCCCAAATTGTTTTTCAGTTCTTAATAAATAATGAAGCATCTCTATAGAAACAAACACAGATTATCCACACAAGGATAAATTTATTCATAATTCATCCATAATTTTAATATCCTTTTATATTAATTTTTATACTTTCCCTGTACCAATTTTAATGTGATTACTGGATTAGAACATTACGTTTTCTCATACATGGTTTAAAACTTTTGCTTAATTTGATACTTAATTTTATTCACTTCCTTTATTCAGCTAATTAGTTATTATTTATGATTTCAGTTTTATGAAATTTCTTCTCAAAGCACAAAAAAGATGACTTTTTCAGTGATTCATTTCAGGTAATGGATTCACGTATTACAGTAAAGTGGCATATCATCACTGTTTAAAGCTTTAAGCTTTTTGTATTAATTTCATTTTTATATTTGTTTAAACTTGTTTTTTTTCAAATTTTCCCAACAAAATCAAACGAAAAATACAAAATTGTTAACTGAATTATCTCAATTATTAAGAAGCTATTAAATATTGAAAAATTGTAAGGATTCGACAAATACACATATTGTTTCAGGAAACGTGGTTAACTTTAATTATAGGTCAGACATGCAGAAGGAAGTCATTTTCGCAATAAAACGTGACATCGGAAATGCAAAGGGGAACCGCTTCGAGGGATTTAGTGTCAGTGAATGAAGTTAAAGAAAAGGATACACTATATGAAATGTACAACACAAACTGAGCGGAATGCAAATTTAAAAAACCTCAACAACCCAGTTGCATGTATAAAACATTCAAATCCATCACCGTAAGTCCTTTGAACACTAAGGTGGAGTCCCACGATCAGATAACCCACAGATTTCGTCCGCGGTTCTCGTTATTTCCTGTCGTTGGAACGGGAAGATTCGATGTCGGTCGGGGGTTTGTAAGTACATCTGTGGTTTCCTGCGATGTGGCGGTAAATAGCTCAGAGATCAAAGGGCCAGACGGCGCCAATTCATCCGCTCACTAGAGCGCTGTGACGATATTTGCTAAGTTAAGCTCAGTAGGAAAGACGCGTCTGTTCGAATGCCATCGACCAAAGTCTGCAAATGCGAACCTCGAACGATTCAAAGTTTGGCCAAACCACATGCCGTTGGAACAAAGCTTTATTTATTCTCCTTCAACATGCCTTAAGTATTCCAATGCATGTATTCCAGTACATGCTGGTACTGTGTCCTACTTCCCATTATCATATCTGTCATGCCCATATGACTTCTAATGTTGCTATTCATGCAGTTGGATTGTTGGAAAATTGTAAATTTCTATTCCATTCAATCTATGTGGTATAGTTCATCTGATGTATTCTTTTCTTTAACTTCATTCACTGACACTAAATCCCTCGAAGCTGTTCCCCTTTGCATTTCCGATCGCATTTTCTATTGCGAAAATGACTTGTTTCTGCATGCCTGACATACCCTTACAGTTTGGCCAAGTTTTTTTTAAACACCCTGTACAATCCAGTTAGTGAAATTATTATTCGTTTTGATTCATGAGTACTAATAGCTTTATAAATTTATAATATCAATAGAAAAAAATTAGTTATGTATACATGGAGAAGTAAAACCTTATTATATCGATGAACAAAAATTAATAATTTGCCTTCGCATTATTTCATATTTTCTATTTCTCCAAGAGTAATCAAATAACCCTCATTCAAGATATCACCTGACTCCAAACTTCGATGGAATAAATGTTATCTATATATGAATTGTTAGATTCATAATGCTTTGACAGTTCAATTTTCTCTCGTATCCTATCAGATGACATATTCTGTTTTGAGCATGTTACTCTTCTGATCCAATTTAATGTCCACAGAACTTTTAAGACGATCGTAGATCCCACGGAATTTTCGTATCGAATTTTATCATCTATGAATGACTTAAATTTTATTTGTAAGTTTTAAAAGGTGGTTATTTGACGCAAGACAGATGCACGAGCAAATCTGTTAAACAATTGAGAAACTAATAAGTAATTAGTTTCAAACCTTTTCCTTTTTCCCTCTTACAATTTCATTAAATTTGAAACATAATTAATATCTTCATAAATTGAATAGCGATGTCAATGATTTCAAAATTACTTTGTTTCCAAAGTGTTAATTCGTTAATACATATTGATTTCAAAGTTCAATGGAACAGAAATAACTTCATTAAAAGCTTTGCTTTACTTAAATCTTGCGCTTAAATTTGCGCTTAAACATTAATGATGAGTAACTTCTCTATATATTAAAATGTAACAAACAGCTACATTATGTTAATACGCATTTACAGTTCTGTAAATATAATGTTCATTAACGGCCAACGTGCTTTTTGTTATCATAACTATAGAAGGCATATAAATGCGAGGGACAAAACGGAATCAAAATTTTCTTTTTATGTTTATATTCATTCATCAGCTTGCTTCTTTCAAAAAAGCAACCCGTGATTTGTGATTCTAGAAAAGTCCTTCAATTTCTGAGCCATTACTAAAAGTTTTGGGAGCAAACACAGTAAAATTTGCCTTTTTTAACAACTAACGACTTCGTTCTTCAAGAAAAACATTCAGGTAATCGCATATTAAAGCAATCTGCCATTATAACAGTAAAACGTATTCATTTTCCGCTCAATGATCATTAATATCAGATGTTGTAAAAATTGACACCCGAGAATGGGGTGAACAAAAAATAAATCCATCATAAAATCCTCAACGATCTTTCATTAACGTATCCGTTTCTTGCACTACTCTTCGCCAAACTACTCTCAATTGGCTGGTTTAGGCTTAAATTAGCCTATCAAGCCAGAAAAGCGAACTTATAAATCGATAAAATCTCCTCTGGATGAACCATTATCATCATTCTTCACATCGGAAATTCCATCAGGCCTTGGGCGGCGTTCTCTTGGCGCATATTCTTCGTTATTTGCAAGAAAAATGTTTTCGTTAATAAGAGGAACGAGAAGCTTCTTGACGTCTTACGAACAGGAAAGGGGGAAATAAATTGGCGAACCTCGCTACGTTCAAATGATGTGTATAAATAATAGTTATACTCCACATTTTGACGCTGCTACGAGGAATTTGGAAGGCTGGATCCCATTAAGCTCACATGTAACTTATATACATCCTGTAGTAGTGCCACGAACTCCGGTGGTACTACTACATGGACTCTGGCGGCGTGAATTTACTTCCAGGCTCTTGAAAAATACCACCTCATTTCTTCTCGCCAAAATTGCTCTGCCTGCCAAGTAAATCATCAAAAAAGGACCTACCAGAATGCCGAACACCACCGCATTAGGTTTTTCCCACTCTCGCGTTGATGTATATTTCTCGCTATGGATACAGATATATGGTGAGGAAATCTCTTCTGAATACGATATTCAAATTGCGCATCCATCCTGCCGTGTTAGTTGGGGGTGGTCGAAAGGCTTTGCGAAGGATCGAATCAATTTCTGACACCGTGAACCCCCCCTTGGGACACAATTAGAGCGATGCTTTCATGGATCCGTGCCTTCCCACCCCCTGTTATGGGTCGGGTGAGGGGAAAAAAGTATATTTCGTAAAATGGAAGGGTGGTGAGCGAGTGGCTCATTTATCAAGTAGGGGGTTGAGCAGCCATCATCTCTCTCTACGCGGAAGATAGTGTTTCATTTTTAGTTCTACATCGGCGCTGAATCAATATTCGAAGTTTTTTACTTCCTTTCCACGGAGTTTTCATAGCGCTTGGGCGTGAGTGAAAAGGGCTTCATATTCTGGAGAAATATGAAAAGAAGTGCTTTTCTTTTTAGGTTCTTTTTTTCCGAAGAATAAGAGTCTTCTTTTCCGCATTGTGCCAGGCTCTTGAGGGTGGTGTATGAGATTCAAAAGAATATTCAAAACATTCAACAAAGAAACTAAAAGAGATCCTCCTAGAATTTTGTATGGTGAGCAGATAGATGGTGTTTATCCGATGATAATAGGTTGTTGAGTTTGTTGTGCATTATTTTACTCAGGACTAGTTATCTCATTTTTTATATTGTTTGTTTTAATTCTCATATGACTTTAGTTGTTGCTTTTTTTATATTTATGCTCTGGTAAAGAGCGGCATATACTCAGATATAAAAACTAATTTTGAAGATTAAGGATGCTCTGAAATTGATGAGGATGAAACTGAAGATTTTCCTTATCATTTCTAGATGATAATTTATTCCTTCACAAATTATTAAGGAAAATTTATCTTAGTTTAGTTATGTTAACGTTCCTTATTGAAACTATGCTAGTTCTACTTTGATATATCATAGGAGAGGATCATATATGGACCTCGAAATTTTGGAGTGTAGCCTGTTAAGGGGGATGTCGATCCTAACTTCCACACCTCGCCAGTGGGGAGCCGTTAGACCTTTGATGTTAGATTTAACGTGCATCAAGATCATTCTTGTGGAAATCTTGTTGGCACATCTGTTTGAAATTGTGTTTTGAACCTGAATAATTTCAGTTCTTTGCGAAGTTCTTACTTAATCTTTTGTATTTATGTCGGATATCATCACTCAAATTATCAAATTGTCGTCAATAAAAAATTCCATTTGGTTGAAATCCAGTGGTTGGTACCCTTTAATATCATCCGGATGCCCGAAAGCAAAGTAACAATACAATGCAGAATCATTTCATTGCAATGGCGACTAATAATTAATATGCATTGGCGACTTGGCATCCGTTGGCGGCAGGAAGGGTGCCGCCTACCACATTTTAACCAAATGGAATTTTTGATATGCGTCTTCTCGCACTGTGAGTGACTCTATGTTCCGTAGATAGGGCCAAATGTTTAAAAGTTCCGCAGATGACATACATTTCTTCACAATTCAATAACATAATGTTTAATGATGAACCTGATTTTATGCACATTTATTATCATTTTAATAAACTGATAATTATAACCATGTTACTTTTACTTTTTGGCTTCTACTCAAAATACATTCTCATTGTTTTCAGAGAAATCAGTCTTTACGTAAGTACTAAATAATTCTGATATAAAATAGTTTTTCCAACGGATTAGATGATTATTAAATTGATTCTTAATATCTTCCGTTTTTATTCCGGGATTCCACTGTTAACTCCGTTTTACAATCTTTTTTTTAAAAGCTAACTGCTCTCATTACGAATAAATTTTTCTTTAAAGCAAAGAGACTGATGAAAATGAATAGGAGCGAGAGATTATTAGAATTAATTAGAAAATGAATTATAAATGCTTTGCCGTAATTAAAATAATTTTTGTGCAATTCCCATGTTTAATTGAGGTTAAATAAAATGCATTTATTGTAATTATGCAGAAAAGATTTAAGCACAAATTAATCTTTTCTATTTATATATTTAAAATTTTCGTATTCAACCGTTGAACGCGTTTTAACAAATAATCCAGTTTTAATTTATAATCCTTAATGATAATATCTCTCATTAAAACTAACCTTTTTATTTCCATCATTTTTTCTTGATGAGTGTTTTATATTTAAGTGATAAATGTTGCTTTAAATTTTTCATTTGCTTACATCTATTTAATTGCATTCATAATGATACAGAAAAAATGCTAGTCATGCTTCTAGTTTGTTACAGTCTCTAAAAATGAACTTAAGAGTTGCATAAAATAGTCAAGGAATATTCTATCTAAAAGTGAATGAAAATATTAAGAGTTTTATCGTATGGTATGATGCATAAATAGGTCGATTAATGGTTGCAATTAAGATGAAGTCACAGCATGTGCTAAATATCACTGCACAGGTCATGTAATAACTAATTTTATAATGCCTTATGCTGTAATATAGTCATATCCATGAATTCAAGAAAATGAACAAAGTTACAAAAGGACTAAATGAAAAAAAATCCGGCAGTGGACATTTTCAAGGGTCACCCGCCTGCAAGTATTCAAAAACTTTTTTTCGCATTTTGCGCGAACCAGATACTTTGTGAATATTTTCTATTTTTTCGAAATTGCAATTTTCTCGAAGTAGTTGTAGTTTAGTAATTTTTAATTGTTTTTAGTGTCATATCCATTGCTTATTTGAGAGGAGTGGTACGAATTTCATTATAAGCCTGACATTGCATACATGGCGTTTACCACTTGATTAGAGATTGAGTCAATTGAAACTACCATATAAAGGTGTATTAGATTAAAGCTTGTTTCCAACATTAACGTTGTTCAAAGGTCGACAGTAATTATAATGCAGAATAAAAATGGAAAAATGAAAATATTTATATTTTTCTGAACTTCGTTATTAAACTAGACTGAAGACAGACTAGGGAAAACTGCAAAGAATTTTACGTGAAATTAAATCGGTTAAATAAAGTGTAGATTAGGTGCCTTGTACATAAAATAAAAGTTTCAGAGCTGTATTTAAAACTGAATGAATAAAAAAAATAATAACTAATGAAAAGATTTAATACTTAAAAATAAAAAGGTTTTACTGAATGTTTTGGCCGTTTGCATAATGACTGAATTGAACTAGGAAAATTCTGGTAAATTTATGATGCCAGGCAGGAAAAAATATTAACTATAATGTGAAAGTTGGCGAAAAAAAGTAACATATGTTTAAAACAATCAATTCTATTTTGATACGAGCTGCATACAGAAAGTAAGTTTTCCGCCATTCCAGCTGATAGCAGGTCACGTATTAAGGAAAGCATTCAATCGCACATGCTTGAAACATCTAGGACGTGATTATTATATGCGACAGTTAAGGCACATATATTCTTGTGAGTCGTACAGTTCGTGAACAGCTGGTTTGCAATTTGAGTCTGACCTCATAACGCCGGATGAACGACTCGCGAACTAAATCCTGTTTGTTTTTCGGTGATCAAAAAGGGATTAACAGTTCCCATTGGGGCGCATTAATGCGTAGTCCGTAGTTCTCCGCGAACCTGCTAAGTCGAACGCAAACCAAGGTATATTCTAAAGCCCCTACTCCGCCCCCATCGGCTGCTGGCAAGCGATGATTGATGGTTCGCTCTTTTCCCGTTGTTCGAGGTTGGTTCGTTGTGAATATAATTGCAACGAACAGCTCTCGAACCATTCGACTGACAAGTGTATGTGGACCTCTGCACTTCCCGAGCGGCTGAATTATTGGAGATGTGGGGGCTGAAAATGCCTTTTCTTATTCTTCCTCCCACCGATTGCGATGATGGGTCTGTCATAAAGTTTGTGAATGTAGACCAGGTGTGACAAGAGAGCAGTTAATTTCACGAAAGTCATTAAAATTATCATGTTGAAACGCGTACTGGGGCAGTCGTCGTTTATTAATGGCGACTCTGTAGAGCTGGTGAAGAAGCGCATTGTGGAAAGCAATCGCTTGGCAATTGCGGATTATTCCAGCAATCATTTCCCAGAGATATACCTCTCCTTATTACTATTACTAGTTTCTTCAAGCACCTGTTGCACCAGAAATTGATTGCAGTAGAACTTGACACCCGAACTCTCACTGGCTGCCGCAGTGTTTCCTATCCCAGACAGCAGAATTCTACAATACAGGGTTATAAAAAGTGATCTATTGATGTGGCAAATGTCTCAACTCCAGTGGTGAATGTGTTGAAAAGTAGCTGAACGCGTCTGTACTTGTTAGAATAAATATTTCTCGTCACTATGTTTTTGTGTTAGTGGACATAGCAAAACTTAATTTCTGTATGCTTCTCGTATATAAAAATAATTCCATGACTTTTATACTTCATATATCGGATGTATAAACTGTAGTTTATATTTTCAGAAGCCTTCTCTAAAATTCAGCAGAAATAATATGAATTCGAAGTTTAAGTATTTCTTCTGATCAAATTTCATTTATTAATTGAATTTCACTTCTACCAATTTTTTTACGATCTCTTTTTGTCTGTTCTATATACATTATCATTCATCATTTGTTCTCAAAAATAGATATGATTGCTTATGTAAAGAATAATTCCATTTTATTAGTGAAATTGAAAAGTTGATTCACGAAAATTTAATTATCATGTCTGTTTTCGAACTACTCATATAAAAATTCTGCAAAGTTCACAAGAGAGAATATTGCTACATTACTTACGATAGTCTTTCGTAAGAAATTTCTTTCTTGAAATAATTGAAAAATGCAATTACCATGTGATTTCAAACGTCTCAGATGAAAATTATCGTCTGACAAAATTTAATTGATATTGAGTAACGTAAAGTTTTTTGCGTAACCTTAGAATGGAACTTCAATTCCAATTCCAGCCTCGAAGAGTTTTAAAGGTATTTTAACGATTATTTTCAATTTAGAAGTCAGAGTGGGTATTACCAATGCTATAAATTCTTACTGAATACTCTAGTTATTCGTCTATTTTAATATCAAACCAACCAGGTTAGGTAATTTCAGCTGATGCGGTAACAAAAACTTTTTTGCAATCTAAAGACAGAATCAGACGATTATAAAGTTTTCATTTATTTTACTTTAGAATAAAATATTTTACTTTTCTGCATAAACTATTAAAACTCACAAGAAACTAAATACAGTAAAGCACCGTTTATACGTTTCTCATTTATACGTCGTTTACGTTTATGTGACGTTTCATCACAGTCCTGATTCATTCCTATTCATTGTAATGAAAACATACTTCGTTCATACGACGCAAAACTTCGGTTATACGGCCTTTTCCCCCCGTTCTAAAATGTGAAAATTTTCTCTTTTCTAGTATTTGAACTGCGATAAAGATGCCATGATTTCGAAATTATTCACATTTGATGAATTAATAGAAAACAAATTGCCTGGTGGTAGTTTAAATGATGATGAAGTCAGTGAGTGAGTGAGTTAGTCAGTGAGTTAAAAGATGATGTCAAAAGAATAAGGAAAAAACATTCAGTGAACTTAATTCGATTCATAAGGCTGTACTTATTAAGCCTTGTTCCAACGGCGTGTGGCTTGGCCAAATCTCGTGTGGCACGAGGTTCGTGGACTGTGGTCGATGGAATTCGAAGAGTCGCGCCGTTCTTACGGCGCGTGGCTTTGTAAATATCTCGTCAGCGCTCGAGTAAACGGATGCAATGCTCCGTCTGGCCCTTGGATGCGACAGCTATTTACCGCCATAACGCGGGAAGCAACAGATGCACTTACAAGCGCATGAACCACATCCGTTCTTCCTGTTCCGACTATAGGGAATAACGCGAACCGCGGACGAAACTTGTGGAAGGACAGGCCGTAGGAACGCGGTTTTACTCAAAGACAATCAGCATACCAAACGACAGTAAAAGATTTTCTAATTAAACACTTACCTACATGTACGAAAGTAGTATATAACATATGACTAATTAGTGATTTATTTTTCTCACTTTTATTATGAATGTTTAAATTTAAAATTTCATTATTGATTTATTTTATGTAGTATTAAACTAGTATTATATTAAATAACTTTAAAATCATTATTTTTAATTGAATTTGCATTATTAGCATTAAATTTGTAATAATTAAATTTGCTTATTAAAATTTCGATTATGCGTCCTTTCATTTATACGTTTTTTTTATGCCAGTCCCTTTAAATACAATACGGTGCACGAAGAAATTGCATTCAGGAATCAAATGCATGATTATTCAGAAATTAATATAAGAGTTTCGTTATTTTCTACCAAGTATCTTATCCTCAAGTTTGTGTTTTTGGGAAAGGGAATATTTAATTTCGGATATTATTAAAGACTTAATTGAAAATTCTCATACACAACTGCAAATAGCTTTCTTAGAATTCTTCAAATGAATGCTGAAATCTGTGACATTTGCCCCGGATATCGTTTGAGGCAACTCGCATCGAGACCAAGACCTTATGAGCATCACAGTATTGTGAAAAATCCGTACACCCAAACCCGCCACTTATTATCAGACGCACTCGAAGAAAGATAATTATCTTCTTTAATAATGCTATAATGACGATTATGGCAGTTTAGGGAGCTTGTCACATGTTTTATAAAATAAACATCTCTGCCCCAGATGTAACGTATTTTAATATCTGACAAAGTTTTTCTCCACAGACAATGTACAGTGGAGAAGTTTTTTTCAATTTCGTTCGGAAATGAAGGGTGGTAGAGGGCAGGCGACCCTTGATGACATATCTAGATGTCATAAGCTTTAATATGAAATAAAAATTGTCGAAATCGGTCATGTGGTTGAGACTGGCGAACTCTGTGAATGTTTTTAACAAATTATTTTAAATATATAGTTAAGCGATATTACACGCTTAGCACTAGTCTGATTCAGCAAAGCTTGTTATTCATTTAACACGGTTTCTATTCAACCCAGATTTTAAAGGACATCTAGAAATATATAATTTAGCATGTTTTAATAGGACATCTAGAAATATAACATATAGCATGTTTTAATAGGACATCTAGAAATATAACATATAGCATGTTTTAATATCTTGTCGCAGTGTTACATGCGACATTTTTGAACAAAACATAAGAAACACAAACCAGTTTTTATAGCCACCATGGGACGATCCAAGGCAAACGATTTTCCTAAAAAAAAATGTAGCAAGCATCCTGATTTGTACGGATCCCACGGACGCTATCCGGCAGCATTTCCTGTCCGACCGCTTCCCCCTCTCTCTAAAAACCGGATAAATACTCCCGGGCGAAGTCATTAGAAGTCTCCATTCGTTTCCGAGATAGCGACAAACAGAAGAAAGCTCGCGATTAAGTAAATGAGAGAAAGAAAAAAAAAGATTCATCTCATTAAAGATTTTTCTTCATAATAAGAGCACCTTTTGCCTGCGGCATAATCAGCCTTTCACGGCATTCTAACGACCCCTTTATGGACCATAAAACTTGGGGCACCGATCGCTCCAGCGACACCTAGTTTCTGTTTTATTAATCGTAAAACAATATTCAGCTATGATCATAAAAATCCCACTGTTAATGACTTTGATAATTGTGCGGTTCATAACAGCTTCGACCCGCAAGGCAGACCGCTTTGTGTACTCGATGCCCGTAATTGTTGTGATTTGTGCTTTATTTTTGTTCTCAATCCCCCCCCCTGCCACCTGACTGATCAGATTACGTTTAAAATTAGGTCGTTAGGGATCCGTTTAAATGATAGCTGGAACAAGATAAGTGTACCCTCTTCTAACATTTGCCTTTGGACTAGTTTTTATCAAATAAATTTGCGTAACTTAAGGCAGCAAAGGGATGTTTAACAGTCAGAATCTTTGTTTTGAAGATAACTTGTTTTTTTGTGTGAAATATCATGGGATGTTCGAGTAAGGTCATTTTTAATATTCCCCAAGGTTGATAAGGAAGATGTTTTTCGAATAAATGTTTTAATTAATTTTGTGTGACAATAACGAACGCTGGTACATTAAATTTATCTCTCAGATGCGGTTTCTTTTGTAAACTTTGTGAAAGAGATAATTCCTAGATGAGACTACAGATGTGAGTTTTTATTGCGAATGTTGTCGTTCTTAGATGTGAAAGGGAAACACAAAAATGGCGTTAAACTTTGATAATTGATTCGAATAATAGTTTTATGAACAAATGTAATGACGGAGTAAAATCATTTTCAATAAATACTGCAGATGATAAGGCAGACGATTTTCTCTGTGAATATTTGAATTAAATTTAATGAACTTGCAAAAGAAACGGAAATTTTAGCCTTTTTTGAAAAGTAGTTTAAACGCCCTTTAAAGAAGAATAATTTTTGTAAAGAATTTTAATTGTTGTTTCCAGGAATATAAAAGTGTAATTCGCTGCAATAAAATCGTCACTGCAAAAGAATTGATAACCAAATGTTTTTTAAAATAATATTGAAGTATCAATGCATTAGCATTCAGCTTTTGCTTTAAACAAACAATTTTAAGCATTTGTTTCGATGCATCCTTCACTATTCCAATATTTACTTTTCTTTTAAATGGCATTTTAAATATCCCATATAATGGCTAAATATTATTGCTGTTAATACACTTAAGTATTCGTTTATACGCGATACTTTCTGAGAAATTTCAATTAGTGAAAGATATTTTCTATAAAATTTCGCTGTGCTTTACATTTTTAAAATTTATTCATAAACAAGTTAGCTATCAGAATTAGCTTTCCACGAAACAAGAATTATTGACATTACAGAAAGTTCATCATTGAATTAATGCATTTATTATGTTCTACAAACACATTTTGTTAAAGTGATATAAAATTATTTCTTGTAATATTTTTAACTGAAATTTCCTTGCTTTTAAAATCCTTGGTTAATATTATTTTCAAAGAAACAATTTTAGAAAAATTAAACTTAAAAGATGCATGCTTTTTCGGAATAATGCGCTTTTATACAAGCACTTCACTTATATTAAAGAGATAAAATATGATTACAAATGAATAAAACAAGCAGAAACTATTAATTTCCGATGTAAAAAATATTTTTAACAAATAAAACAAATAGAAATACAACATCCATAAACACTTAGCAAATAAATTTATGGCATTTAAATAAACAAAAGGAATTAACCTCGATTCTGACTTTGCAGGTGTTTTTCTAATCAAATTAGGTTTAATTCAATAATAGTGATAAGGGTATACATTTTTTATGTAAAAGGACAAATAAATATGAAAAAAATAATTACATTTAAAAACTAAATGTTTTTAAAAAATTTAAATTCAACGTTTAATAAAGATTTAAACGTAAATAATGTTAAATTTAAATACTGTAAATTATTTAATATTATCAACTTAAATCTTGATCTTGATGTTAGTTATGTAAAATTGTTAAATTAACATGCTTAATAATGTGTAATAAACATTTTCTTTGAAGTACTCGCAATTGCCTCAATTCGTTCATTGAACGAATTTCTTCAAAATACTGATACATAAAGAAAAAAATATCGAAAATATCTATATGTATGCAATAAATCTTAAAAAGGCTTCAGAGTCATTAACCATAATGTTTTACTGCTATAACACCATTCCATTAACCAGCGCATTACCTACACAACACGTATACTGAGCATACTTCAAGTGATAATGGTAACGAACAATTTATGTAGCTTAAAGCTGTCACGAACTGTAATAAAAAGATCAAAGTACACACTATCAGTATACCTTCCTCATTTACAATTAATGAGAAGAAAGGAGGAAAAAATTATGGCAGAGCCCATGCGTGTTTTTTTTTATCCCTTAACACAGCCCATTCAACCATTCGATACCAGCCCCATGTCCAGCAATCAGAATTTCCTGTCCACTCAACATAGACCTCCTTTCCAGTGCTCGTTCCATGAGACTGGACACTGGCCAGTGAAGTGCAACGGTCAAACAGTCCATCTCCATGCCTGCAGTTGCTACGTGAAAACGGCCGTGCTCATTCCCCTAATGGACGCCATCATTCCCCAAGCCTCTTTTAATTCTGTTCCACGTAACGCGATTGTGTCGTTCTCTGCGTTTCTGAATGCGGAATCGTGCTTTGATGGTATCGAAATGGGAATCGTTATGGAACATCGTTCAGGTGCGTTCGTGTGGAAATTATTGAATTCGATTGATGTATCTTTTCATTGAAGTTCTGTCGATTTGTTACGGGTGAATCGGGAAACTAACATTAATACTGAAACACCAAGTTTCCGTTATGTATAATAATCTGGTATTGGATGGCGATGTTTTGTGGCGGAATCAGTTGTAATAGGAATTAGAATGCAAACTGAGAAATAAGCAGGCCCTTCCAAAACGTTCATTACATTCCAGTATTACACTTTTGTAAGGGAGGGAGAGTAGAAATAATGTTCAATATACTGAACTAACCCTTCACTTCATACTCTATCAAATGTGTTACATAATTTGTTTTTCATGTAAAAAATTTTTGTCCATTCATACACGCTGTATCAGATTACAAGCATTATAAGAGGCCAGATAATAATTATTCGATCCATTGTCCATGGACAGCACAGGTCCTAATGATAAGTCTGTGGTAGTCAGTTATTCCTGGTACACTTACTGACATATTTACGCAGTTTTAGCATTTAAAAGGAATCCTGCATCTTTGATGGTTTCCTCAATTACTTCTACAAGTAGGTATTTACCATTTGATATTATTTTTATAAAACTTTTTTGAATGTTTTATAAAAAAGAAATAGTGATTTGATATGTTCGTTAAATTCAATTTAATAATGTCGCAATTTGTTTGTGTATTTTTCCCTTGTTATATGTGAACTTCCCATGCCAGAAACATTTTTTATTTCAAAATTTAAGAAGTCGTGCATTGAAGAGCTAAAAAATTTTCTATTGAAATAACTAAAGCGCATTTTGAAAATAGAACTTCTTTAAAGCGTTATTGATGTTTTAATACAGCAACATATTTATGGACGGAGCAAAAGCTTGAAAACAACATGAGCAGATGAAATTCATAATCCGCTGTGCAAAAATAGTACTATTACTAGTACAAACTAATAAAATAGTACTAGTACTAGTAATTATTACTCTTATAATAGCACTATTACAGATATAGTAGTACTAGTATAAGAAGTACTATTTTTTCCACCGCTTGCACATCGATGCAAATTCCTTATTCTTGTTACTTTCTTGTATACAATTTGTAGAAAAGTATTAAAATCGTCAGAACATTATTTCTCAAGATTTTCTTTAATCTTGTCATTTTAAATCTCTTTGATTCAAAAATAAATAAATAAATAAAATTGGAAATATAATACATGTCTGTCTGTCTGTGAAAACAATGACTCTGAGACGTATTGAACTGGATGCATAAAATTAGGTATGCACTTCTTGTACTAAAACTGTCTTCGGATAACAGTTGGAGCCACGGTGGCCCCGTCGAATTGTCTGTTTCAGCACCGGAAGGTCACAGGTTCAAGATTCGATTTCACACAATATTTGCAGTGCTTATAGACCTAGTGCTGCCGAGGGTTCAAACGTCATCACGATGGAGTGGAATGGAAGTTTGGAGGGAGGTGTAGCTGCAACAAATGTCCCTCATAATTTTCAGCACGGTTCAAAATTACTATTCCAAAATAATCCCTAGGTAGTGGTACAGTAATCTACCTAAAATTAATCGGATAATAGTTTATCGTCTGACATTATCGCCGGAAAATATCAAAACTGCATGAAAAGCAATTAATGACTGAGTCTGTGGGAGAGCAAAACATAAATAACATGTTGCGCGACTGAAAACAACATTATTTAATCTAAAGGTCCGACCTTAGTTCAAGGGAAGTTATGATACATTCTAAATATAGGAGGAAAGAAGTACACACTACCAAATCCTTAAGAGGCAAAAGAGAAACTAGTTTATTTACGTTTGTGTACAAGTAAGAAGGAAAAACAACAACAACAGTAAACAAGATCAACGCCATCTGGTGTGGGAGACACAACCCAGTGCAAGCTTTTACATAGTCGAATAGGTATTATAATTAGAGGACTTTTTTGGTGCCAATCGAAAGCGTTTCATTGCATACCATATAAGCATGATCCGTTTTGACCGCCTGCCATAAGTAATGTGATTTTGCTGGAGTATGTCCGAAAGTCGAGGGAAGAGCATGACCAATTTATTTCCGTTAAAAATGCGCTATATACCTTGTCAACGTTTCCGTTTCGAGATACTTTATTTCATTTAAATTTTTTGAACTTTAATACATCAAGATAAAAAAAGATTACAATTCAAGTAGCTAATAACAGAGCTGGTATTTATTTCTAATCCTGTTTAACAACTACTGTTAAAGAAGATATAAATTTTGTATTTAATCCAAAATAACGATATGGCTTAAAATTCTTTTTTTTTCAAACCTTTTAACAGCTGAAACTTTAGAACCGCTAAGATGAAAAAAAGACAAGTAAGAGGTGATTTAAAGTTGACAAAATTACTCTTGCCGAATAGGGAACTTTAATTTCTTGTGAACTGAAAGAAGTGATTTAAAACTTAGCGAAGTATTTCTTTTGCGAAGGGGAAGATTTTTATATCTTCTCGAGAACGCGAAAAGGTGATTTAAGATAATTTATAAAATCTTAAGCAAGAAGAATAATATTCAATGGATAAGTTGGAAACGAAAACTAATGCTTCTTTTTCTTCATTGAAATATTCAGATATGACTATTGACGTTTGCATGAAAACGTAACTTTTTTAAAATGCACTTCGAAAATCTATTTGAAACTCCAAATTCGGAAAAAAAACATATCAATTGACATATCTCTAAAAATAATTTTTTGTTTTCAACAAACGTGGAACATCTTAATTTTTAAATATTTTATAAATCAACAAACAATATATTTTTTATTATGTAGGAAATAGTGTATCTTCGAATTATCATTGTTTTTCCTTTTAATAAGTTAAATCTTTCATGTAACACTTCTATTCCTGCTATATTTTTTGTTTTAATGCTACAATAAAAACCTTGATTATAAAATGATATAACTGGAATATCGACATCATTGAGAAGTTAATTAAAAAAAATGGCATTTACCTTCCTTTTGGGAGAACGAAAATTTACCAGCAATTCTATTGGAATACTAAAATAAAATTTGGACTATTTAAAATAAATTTTTTAGGAAGTATACAGATTTATTATAGCACAAGAAAAAGACAAATAACATTACTGTCATTCAGCCTAAATTGTGGACCGAAATTGAAAATGAAATCTTAGTTATTTAGTTCATCTGATTATGGTGTATTGTATTTAATAATTATATGTTTTATGTGAACGTTAGATGGCTTTGGATATTGTCTCACTTTTGTTTATTTTCAGACACTTCATTCAAAACACTTACGTAATACATTTTAAGAAACTTTGACTGAAAATGAAAATTCCAAGCCTATAAGCTTGGCATTGTTCAAGTTGTTATAATTATTATCATGCCAAGCTTATTATTATAAGCTATAAATGCTATAGAATGAGGCAACCAACAAAGAACTAAATTATAAATTATATATAACGCAGCAGAAACTTAAGCCATTATTGGAACTTTCTGATATTTTTTGAACTCTGCATTTTAAAAAATTATCTGACCATGATCTAAATACAGCATGTAAGGAATCAATCAAATATATAGAAAAAAATCAATCAAACAATCTACATCGTCGTAGCGAATACACTAGCAATGTTTAACTTCCAATTTATGCAAATAAAATTTGAGCAGCATAAGAAAAATATTGCAAATATAAATTTACGACAGAGGCTTAATTTCATAGTATATTTAGTCGCTAACGAGTAACACCACCTATCTCATTTTTTTGAAATTTCAAAGAGGAAGAAAAAACTACATTTTTCGCAACCAATAGCAAATATTTTTGAATATTTTTAACATCTGATATAAACATGAGGACAAATATTCTTAAAAAATCTTGAAATTCCAAGAAATTGAGATAGGTGGTGATGCTTGTTAAATGACAAATTGTTTTAAAAAATCCGAGCTAAAGCCCGTCATAAAATTAAAACAAATGAAAGCAATTGTTATCGAAATTTCGCAATCCGAAATCCCAATAACAATTGCTATCCTTTTGGAAAGTATTCTATTGGAAGTTATAAAAAATAATTCTTTTGAAAGTTATTTTTCGTTTGAAAATCAAAACCTTTAGTCAGAGACTTGCTTTGATTATGTTCTAAATATAGCACAGTGAACATCCATCCAAAAAATTGAGAATAAATAAATAGATAAAAAATTCATTTTATTATTAAAATCCTTATCATTCTAAGAAAACTGAAATTAAAATACAGACTGATTCTACCGTGCTTCATTTCGAAAAAGAAAATTCTTCAATTTCCTATCGGATAACCATGAACATGTAAAGCCATCTGTAATTTCAAAACTAAAAAAAATGTATATGATAAGCAAAAAAATAAGATCATTAATAATTCGATGGGAAGATCGTCTGAAAGATTCGAAGGTTGAACATCTGCTCCAATTTTCAAAAGTCTGTCATTAATTTACATTTTATACCGTTGTGGTTCGATCTGAGAGAAACTGAGCTGAATTCTGGCCGTCGAATATATTTTTTATTTCGAAGGAAAGAAATGCAATTCTGATTCATTGATTAAAAGAATACTTTTTTGAATGCGTAAGTTTTAATTAATGACATACCGTGACAATGTCTTCCCTCTCCAAATATTATTACTTTCGTTCTTTTAACGTTACGAATGGCAGAAGTTTTTTCTTTTATTATTATCGTCTGCTGTTTTCTTTTTTATTCATTTTTTTTCTCCTCACCATTTATTTCATTTTTAAATTTATCCAAGAAGAAATAAATTGACTGGAAATATTTTTTCCATAAAGACAAGGATTTTAAGTTACATTTGAAAACATCGATTTCGATATAATTTTTTTACACTTTTGCCATTTCCCACATTTTTTTATCGTTGCTGTTGGAATTTTTATTCAGATGTGATATAAGTCAGTCAAGAATGAAAATCAGTTAAATGTCAAAACAAAAGAATTTTCCGCATTTCAAAATCGCTCCTTTTTTTTCTTGCAGCCACAACTTCTTTTATAATTTCAGTGTTCATGTGGTAACTTATTTTTTTTTTGTCTTGCCTTATTTGTTACTGGTGTATTCGTATCAATTTAAATATTTTCCGCTGAAACTGAAGATAGTTACGCATTTTTAAAATGTTCTCTTGGCTTGATCTTTTTTGTTTATAATTCTCTTACGGTTCTTTTACCACAAGTAGAAAAAAAAAGCTTTAATTGTATTTTGCAATAAACAAAAATATTTTTTTAAAGCTATAAGAAAATAATTTAAAAGTTATTAGAAAATTTTCATTAATAATATTTACATGTCAGCTCAGTAGCATATTTGAGACTTCGGTAAAAATGAAATAAGAATGTTGTTATCGTATCAAAATCAAACCAATTATCATTTTAAACATTTGCAATTGAATATTTAATATCTCCAAAAGAGCCTGTTTTATGGATTAGATTTTCGGTTTGTTGTATTGTAAAAATACTTCATTTTTATTTGCAACGACTGAAATACTGAAATTAGATAATACGATCAAGGATTAAAGAATAATTTGATCATACCAATAAGAATTGATTAGAAATAAATATAACAAAATAGAATTTAACCTACTTATATTATTTTCGTTTCCTACGGTTTGCTTTTTTTTGTATATGTTTACATATTCATAAATTTATTTAAATTAATAATAGTCTACAATTTCGATTATTTATCGTGATGAAATTTTTCAACCATAAAAAATTAGTACACATAGCATTAAATAGGATCTTAAAATACTTATACACATATCACAAATTTATTCCATAAACTAATATATTAAAATAATTTACTGTATTGATATATTATCTCTTGTCGTAAAATATAATTAACCATGTAATTTGTAAGAATTATAACTTTTTGCTGTATACTTTGAGCCAATAAAGCATACGGTTATTTTCTCTGTAATTATCATATTCAGAAAATTACAGTTGTACATCGCATTTTTTCTCTTCAGCAATATGTCAATTGATTTTCATTCTAATTGATTGGGAACACTGTTGAGGTATGCATATTCTTTAGAAAATTTGCCTTCATTCATTCCTCCAAATTATATCCTATTTATTCTATGCAAATATAAGATTTCATCAAATAAATAGGATATAATTATTATGACATTCAGATACGTTAGGACATAAACGTTCAGATAGGTTGAAAATTGTTAATAACATAGCTTTTGCAAACTGCTTCATTATTACTTAAATATATTACGAGAAAAATTAATTCATATTCTACATTGCAATTTGATTCGAATAAATAGACTTGTTTATTTGAATCTATACATTTGGAAACAAACATATGTCTCTCTCGAAAGCTTTTATTATTCTCCAAGGATTAAAATAGTTCATGCAGACTTTTCAAGATTGACGTGTCAGATGACTGGTGTAATATTTTGACACTGAATTTTGACACTTACACACAAAGTAATGTCACGAATACTCAAAATAATCGATAGCTAGGTGTCGACAGTTTTTAAGCGCTAAATCCATTATCCCACACACGCAATGTTGTGAAGTTTTCTAGATGAAAGTTATTTCGATGGCGATTAAGACTAACGTGGTACAATATTCTATTAATTATTTAACATTTAAAGAAATTTGAAAAGTTTTGTCTTTATTTTTATTTAGAGTTTTCAGGAATTGAATAAAAATTATTTAACTTTGATTGCCCGGTTACATATGCAATAAACAAAATATTATTTTTTGTAAACTTTGCTTTCATTATTTTGAACGTATTTCAG
Source organism: Araneus ventricosus (assembly GCA_013235015.1). Taxonomy (NCBI): domain Eukaryota; kingdom Metazoa; phylum Arthropoda; class Arachnida; order Araneae; family Araneidae; genus Araneus; species Araneus ventricosus. Next base: position 1,075,204 of record BGPR01000055.1, on the reverse strand, counting down.
CAAAATTTTAATATTAGTTTATAACAATATCTATTAACTGCTGAGTAAAAACTAATTATTTCAGTATCGACAAAATACGACTATAATAATTTAATTTATTACTAATTTATAAGAATCAGACAAACATGGAATATGTTTCATTCCTGTTACTCCTTCTGTTCTATTCCTGTTACTCTGAGTTTCCTTCTTTAGAATATGTTTCAGCAAAATGTTAACATTAACTGAAAACATTGTCTATCAACTTATCTATTAACTATGCCATCTTATTAAGTCAACACTTACTATCTGAATATTTGATGTATGCAATAGTAAGAATAGAATGATTTATTACATAATCAGACAGCCATAGACATAATATCATTCGTATTACGCTACCCTTAAGATTCCTTGTTTTGAACATATTTCAGCAAACTGTTAATATTAGCTAAAAACAATGTGTATTAACTGCTAAGTAAAATCTGAGTATCTGATGTACGCAAGAGTAAGAATAGAATTATTTACCTATACATATCAGATAGACATAATATCATTCGTATTACGCTACGCTTAAAATTCCTTGCTTTGAATGTATTTCAGCAAAATGTTAATATTAGGTTCATAACAAAGTCTATTAAATGCTGAGTAAAATCCAAGTTTCTCAGTATCAGCTACGCTTAAGATTCTTTGCTATGAATGTAATTCAGCAAAATGTTAATATTAGTTCATAGCGAAGTCTATTAAATGCTGAGGTAAAACGAAGTATCTCAGTATCTGATGTATTAGTGATCTCAGTAACAATAAGAATAGACTAATTTATGCGTATCAGACATACATCATCACTGTTTTATTTCTAGTACGCTACGGTTAAGATTGGAATTTTGGAAATAATCTTCATGTGATGCCACAATCATATAACATAGCACCACTCGATGCTCCTGCAACTATAACCTTAAGGTTATTAAAGCAGTGACACGGACATGAAGTGGAAGAAAATTCAGTGGGGGTGACCTGTCTTAGATCTTACGAAATTCCTCTCACTGCTGCCCAATTATTAGACGCTACAAGTTTACAAGTGATAGCAGGAGCGAGCCCATTACATGGACTGGTATTGTGCGTTACATTACTTTTTTTTGTAACACAGAGCATGTTGACAAAATAATCTGATGAAAATGCACAAAATTACACTATTGCACATGAAATGACTGGACACGAGTAATAACTACATGCAATGGAAAAACTATAAGATGAGAAAAAAAATTCTATATACAAAGCTAAACAGTCAAATGATAAAAAGGGAGAAAAATATAAAGGGAAAAAGTTAAATACAAATGTTTACATTACAAAGCAATTAGACCTTTAAGGTTTTTATGTGGGGGGCGTTCAGTTTTACCTAAACCACCATAGTTACGAACATGGAAAGTCGCTTCCCAGTAATGTTAGTCTTATGGTTTTGAAGAGAGTTCTACAGCGGTATGGATGCGATTTCCGGGGGAATGCAGCCATCGACCACTCAACTTGGCGACGAAAAGTGGGATCTCAAAAGTACTAGAATTTTCTTGATATATCTATTAGGGGCCGAGATCCGGATTTATCCAGATGATTCCATGTGACGTCACGGCCTGTCTGGGAGACTATAAATAGGCCGTGTTGGGATCATAGGGTGTGTGTTGATCGACTTTGAGCATGTTGATCGACTGGAGTGCAAACGTCTTTGGAATTTCTCTTTGGAGTTTTATCCGCTGTGCGAGGTAGTAAGCTGTGAGACGCCGAGCGGTATTGAAAGTAGTGTTGCTGTTCTTATTAGTGAATTGCTGTCTGTTTGTGTTGCTAATATGTGGAAGTGCTGTTTTTTCTGTTACCTGCGCTTCGTGTTTTCCGTAATATTCGAGAATATAGTGCCATTCTCCGTTACCTGCTTTTTGGACTGGTTTTACCGTACACACACCAGGACGATTTTTGTAACAATAGTAATTTAAGATGTGGCTCAGGATATTTGACTTCGCTGATTAGTTAATAATTCATTGTCAAGCTAAATGAGACTGCACATGCCATCTGACATCTAGCTGCACATTTTCTCACCGTGTGATGTTACACACGTATCAGACAGACATTATCTTATTCATATTACGCTACGCTTAAGATTGTAATTTTGACGATATTCTTCAGATGATGTTACTGCGAATGTAACTGTTCATGTCATCTGACATCTAACTGAATGTTGCTTTACCCTGTGTTGCGATATAGATAGTTTTTCCGAATCCATGATGCGGAAAATATTCCACAATTACTTTTTGGTGTGAATCACTTGGCAATAATTGATTTCAATGTATGAATGAACCACTAGCTACCTTAAAATCTGTTTTCTCCTATAAAATTGATTTCTCGTCAACAATAAAGAATTATCAGAACACTCTAGTGATCAATGCATTGCAATGACAATCACGTAATGGGCCTAATTTTTCGTTTAAAACATATTGAACAATCTTAAAAAAATAATTTATACACTAAAAATTCTTGCAATTTGATTTTAAAAATAGAATTAAAATGACAGTCTAGAATTGATACAAATTTTGAAAATTAATGTAAAGGGATATGTGTATTTGTATTTTAAGAAGAAAAATCTTTGAAAGCAAAACATATAATCATTATTATCGATTGTGCGATTTTGACACATAACAAACTTCCATGACAATTCTTTCTTTTATCATTTTATGTTTTTGTTCATGGGCCTCATTTTCAGTTTTTTTATCCATCTAGAATGCATACTTTATGAAGAGAATACAGCGAGATCTTAGACTGTTTTGTGAATAGTTCTTCAGTTAATCTACCCTGTTGTATCGATCCTCATAAGGTCTACCACACATTCTATTAATAAACTAATTCTAATTTTTGAAATAATAATTATTCTTTTTAACGAACCGATTTGCGTGAAATGAGTTACGGCAACGTCAATTGATCGGTGGACTTAATGGGCTTTACATGGAAAATGCATCGTACGGTGCGTTTTATAGAAGAAACAGGTAACACACGCACTAACCATTAACGTTTTCCATGCTGAATTTTGCCAAAAAAAAGTGGCATCATAAGCATCTTTCGTTTTCAACAATTTGACAATTTTAAAAATATAATCTTTTTTTAAAAAATTCTTGGAATTTCATTAAAAAAATTAATTCCGGAACTATTACAACTTAAATCGAAATAATTGCAACAATAGTTATCAAATTTTATTTTTAAACATTCTTTAGAATCAAAACATTTATTATAACTATCGATTGTTTGGTTTTGATTTGTAACCAATGATAACCAATTTATTATTTTTATTTTACCATTTTCTTTTTCTTTTTCATCATCTCATTTTCAAATTTTTGATCCATCAAGAAAACTTATTCCATGATGAAAATGCAGTGGAATCTCTCGTAACTTTGTGAACAGTCCATTAGTTAGCCTAGCCATTTCTATCGATCTTCATAAGATCCATCGTACATTCTATTAATAAACTAATTCTAATTTTTTCGAAATAATAATCATTCTTTTTAACGAACGAACCGATATGCGTGAAATGAGTTACAGCAACGTCACTTGACCGGTGGACTTAATTGCCTCTACATCGAAAATATATCATATGGTGCGTTTTATAGAGGAAACAGGTGACACGATCACGAACCATTAACGTTTTTCATGCTGAATTTTGCTTTAAAAAAGTGGTATCATAAGCCTCGTCTCTTCCATCAGCATTATCACGCCGACTAATTAAATGCTAATGAATTGCTATTATTTAAATGAGTCCTCCTCTGGAGCATTTGGAAGATATTTTTTTTCTCTGGCCTCAAGACTGCAGAGCAACTGAGCATGATACAAATATGTTCACATTCTTCTACATAAATTAAAGCAAATTTTTGTTCTTTTCCTGGACAAAAAGAGTGCAATTTGTGGAACAGGAAAAAAACCTGCATAATTGTCGATTTTGTAATTAAAAAGGGAAAACGTCTTGTACACTGGCTAAAAAGACGTTTCGTATCTTAAATGAAGTTAGCCATGAATGACACTTTTTTGGTATATTTCGTTAATTTCTTTCTTTCTAGTTAGCAAATTACTGCATTATTCACATTTTTTTATGTCACAAACTGGAATGGCCTTTTGTAGATGATGGATATTAATTAGAGTTAACCTTTGATAAAAATAGAAATGATCTGTTAATGTTAACACAGATGGAGAGATAAAGAAATGGGCAATTTGATTTCCCCGACAGTTTTAAAATCTTTGCTGATTAAATATTTGCAATGACAAATAACGAAATTATGTCTTAAGTTTATGTTGATAACTTTTTAATCAAGTACTTCATTTTCATTTTTAGTTAATTAAAAAGAAACGTGGGAGATTTCTTTGATTCATAAAATTTTAATATTAATATGCTTGATGAAAATTATGAATCTTTCTTGTTTTGAAATTACTGCATTATTCACATTTTTTATGTAACAGACTGGCATTTCGTAGACGATGGATATTAATTAGAATTAAAATTTCATAAAAACAGAAATGATCTGTTAATGTGAACAATGATGGAAACATGAAGAAATGAGCAAATTAGTTTTCTTGACAGATTTTAAATCTTTGTTGATTAATTATTTGAAATGACACGAATGAAATATAAGTTTATATTGATAACTTTTTAATCAAGTATTTCATTTTAATTTTTAATTGGTTGAAAAGAAATTTGACAGACTTCTTTTATTCATCATAGTAGTTAATAACCATTTAGGGAAAAATAAGCCTAGTAAGATAATGTTTGATTCAACTTAGACTTAAAAGTCTCCTTTTTTTCACAACGTTCACATTTTTTACCTTTTAAGACTATTTTTAATTGATAGCTTTTTTGCCTTTTAAGAATATTTTTAATTGATAGATTTTGTACCTTTTATGGTTTTGAAACTACTAATTATATAATAGAATTTTCGGAATTTTCTAATAAAATAATCTTATTCAGTTTTAACGAGAAGAGATCAATGGTTGTAAAACTGCAAGTAACGCTGATGAAAGTACAAACAGAGATTCAGCAAATTTGTGTGTTTCGGTTTTAATAAATTTTTTTCTATGCCATTTTTGTAGTGTAAATTTTATGAACTGTTCGTGTGCGTTTTTTTTTTTTTTTTTAGGATGCGTGGTTCTTAAAATTTTTTCCGCAATAGTGTAAACAATATAAATTTGTCTATTACTTATAAGCATTATTATTGCGAATGTAATCACAATAACAATTTTTATTATTTATTCATATTTACACCTGGATGAATATGAATTCTGGATTAATAGATATAATCTTAAATTCCACAATTTTATTTTAATTGAAATTTATAGGCGTGTGGGGAGGTAAATGGCTTCGAAAATTAAAGAAATTTAATAAATTACTGTGAAATGTTATACTTAAAAGCAAATACACAAATGTGCAAAACAAGAACACAATAAAAAGGCAAACGCTCAAACCGTTTCTTCATCTGTATAATCGTAAAGTTAAATCTCTAGAAAAATGCTGCCGTTAAACTTGTAAGTCATTATTTTGCTTTACTTTTTTAGCAAATATTGATGCAGAAATGTCTGTTGGAAAACACCAGAAGTTTTCTACTTACACTATAAAAAGCTGATAAAAATGTAGGAATTTGGTAAAATGCCTAAAATTTACAAATTGAAAAAGTAGTTGGCAAGAATTCCATAAGTGCCATGGCGGATCGCTGTTCGAGCCAGAAGAAAAAATGTATCTAATATCAAAGACATTAAAGTCTTTCCCCAAAATCCGAAACTTTTCCAAATGGGGCAAGAATTGCCGCACTCTGGAACAACTTAAAAGCAACAAAATCCGACACTAACGGTTGCCCATCATTCGAAACAATCATTTAAAAATAATAAAAAGAGGAAGAAAGTCAACGTTGAGTCAAAGACAAAAAGAACAAGCTGAAGTACACAATCCTAAAGTCAGTCGTCTCCGGCCATCTAAAAGGCGTGTCAGCATGATCCCGAATCCTTGTAATTTTCAGCTTTCTTGCAACTTTCAACCGGAAAAGAAAAGTTGCTCAGTTTCGTGTTCAGACAAAGACAGAGACAGATCACCCGAAACTTTAATCTTCCTGCGAAAGCGTTGTTGAGAATGGAAAGGAATGAAAGCAAAAATAAAGAAAGGAATAAAAAAGAAAGGAAAGAATGGCCCTTGCAAGTCACTTTGTATTTTTTAGCATTAGCTGGTGGCTGCATCATGAGGGGCAATTTCTCACTCAGTGTCTTTTGCGAACATTGGGATCTGGTGTCTCGGAACTTGCAATCTTGCAAGTTAGGAATTAAAGTCTCAAAGAAGATGGGTTGGGTCCATTAGGTCCGCTACTGGTTAGGGTATTAAAGGAAAAAAAGAGGTTTTTTTACCTGTCATTATTCTGGTTTTAAATTTTAAGAACGATGAAGCTATTTATTGAAATGGTTAAATTATTGAAATATTGATGTGCTTATTTTTTGGTTTGAAGTGCACAGCAAAACTTGCTCTTAAGGCCTTATAATGAATGGAATCTGAAACTTCTGGGTTTTTGTATCGAAACAAAAATCGGTATCTATGTATTTTAGAACTTGCTATCTTACAAGGAAGGATTTGTGCTTAAAGTCTCGTTAAAAAAAGATCCGATTTTTGGATTGAGAATTAAAGAAAATGTAGATTTCTCTGTGTTTTATTATTAAATATTTTTTTAAAAATTAAAGCCTAGATGGAACTTCCGTAAAACATATATCAGTAGTTCTGTAAACAGTAATGAGCAGTAAAGATTCCATCGCAGTCTTTAAAGGTTTAATCCAAGGTTGTCATTATGCATCCTAGAAGGGAGCATCCTAATAGGGGGAGGGCAGGCATCTTCTCTCACACTCTCGCTCTCAGTAGGTCAGAAAAAACCTTATAAACCTTTACCCTTTGTTTGTCGAACCCTAGAATTATGTCAAAAATATACTGGAACGAAGTTGAAGAACATTTTGGTCTCGAGAGGGGAGGTAGTCTTCAAATTTTTATGTCATGAGCCGTTAAACTTGAATCGTTTAATAAAACTGAACATTGAATGAAACGGAACCTTTAAAACGGCAACCATCTTAAAACGGAACCAAAAAATTAAAATTCCTTCCACACACGTTACTCCAAATGATTTCAAGGAAGATTCATGCCAAATTCGAAGAAAATTGAACTATGAATTTTGTCGTGACAGCATAACAAACAAATTTACAGACAAACAAACGAAATGCCGAACAATCGTATCAAAACACGACCTTGCTTAGCTCGGTTAATTACACTTCAAATGGCTGAATTAGTGATGTGTTAATGAGTTTTGAACTCAGGTTGGAACTTCCTATTTAAGTATATTAATGCTTGAAATCTGAAACTGTCTTCTATGACGAGTATCAAATGCCGAAAAAAGTGGATATCCATCATGTCTTGGAACTTTCTATCTTATAAGTTTGTATTGATTAAAATTCTTCCAGAAGATGGCAGGTCTGTTATATTCGTTTCAGGAGAGAAGAAAAGAAGAAATTTATTTTCGCATAAATATTCTTGTTTTATTTGTTCATAAGTAAGTTCAGGTGTGTTTTACTTCTACATAAAAGGGTATAATGCATTGCTGAAGGGATTTCCTTCTGTGACTTTTAATTTTATTAGGTTTTGGTATTATTTTGTAAATTATTTCAATAAAAATAGATTTCGGGATATCTATAATTCCGAACACAGAAACTAGATAGTCATCATTTGTCTCCTGTATTCAGTTTTTCGTTAAGTATTATATAATGATTCACTATTTAATTTACTTAAATCGTTAATCTGTGACTTAGAAATGCGTGAAATCAGTGGTCGAATTCATTTGTTCGATTAAACAAAAATAAAGTCATCTTTCACTTTGCGCTGCTTTTGACAAAACTATTATCTTTGTAATGCGTGCATATTTTACTGGTCGAAAATAAAATCAAAGTATTTCTTTACTGTTAAATATTTCAAACACATAACTTTTTATTTACATGGTTCTATGAATTAAAATAAACAAATGAATAGTTTCGCCTTTCATTTATTTTTATTTTGTGATTGCATATAAAGAATATAGAAACATTAAACTGCCTCTTGATCTGTAACTGTCATTTACTGATCATTTCAAAATATACTAGCACTTTTGGACGATTTTACTCCGGAAAGGGGTGACAGGCAATGAGTAAGATGATCACATTTCCGAAGTTCTTTGTAAAGTCACGCTAAGTATAATGCAAACATCTCCCCCTCAATTTTTCAAATCACCCTTATTTTGGTGTAATCAACTCCACCCGGTGCGGCGCAGGAGTTTTCGGAATCCGAGAATCGTCAGTAATATTCTGATATTCAATTTTTTATCATGCTAATTCAACATAAATTATCTACTATAGTGCTGATTATATTCATGAATAGGATACGGCAAGGTTCAGTTACTTTTATTCCAAAGCTTATTGGGTTGGTATCTAGAAGTTGGAACACACGCGATTACGTCGCCAATATGGTTACCTGAGGAAACAAGCGAATTAGTTCCATTGGCAACCCATCGTCTAGATGATTACGTCATGGCAAGCGTTTCGCGTTTTTGAGTTGTTTGCCTACTACGCGGACTTTTATAAAACTTAAAACATTTATTAAATATTTAATTAAATAATAAAATATATTTTAATTAGGATTATTCCAATTAGTAAAAAATCAGAAATAGAACTTGGGTTTATTTGGTGATTATATATTTTCCCGATCATATAATTGAGAGATTTTTTTTGCCTTATAATAAAAATCGTTTGCATGGAATTTTTGAAGTTGCTTGGTCATATTTTGGAATTCATCGTTTGGAATGCTGCTTCACCTGCGCAATGGTTTCCTTGATGAGCCGCATTGTTCATTTTTCTTTTTCATATATTAAGAGCGCTACATATTAGAACCGAGTAAGTCTTACTTTTTTACTATTACTTGTTTTGAAGAACATTTAAGGGCAAATGTTCTGCTGCTTCATTAGAGTAATTAAAAGAAGCTTATTCCGTACATTCATTAAGCTAGCGAAGCTACTAGGATCCTGCTTTGCTGAAAGCGAAGCCGCTGATGTTTTTTTAAGTTAAAAAAATTTGCCCGGTGCCCACTTCAGATGCCGCAGGCATCACGAGCGCAATTTCTCCTGCTTCATTAGAATAATTAAAAGTAACAGATTCCTTACATTCAATGAGCTAGGAAAGCTAGTAGTTCTGTTGAAATTCTACATTTAAAACGGGAGATAGTGCAACGACAAACCACAAACGCAATGGGTTCGAAAAAGGATTAAACTTTAAACGATTGACTTCTAACTGTGACCCATGCACGTTTGTTAACCATTAACATCCATCTTGCTTTGGCGACTTGGCGCCGTTTTAATAAGAGTGTGTTCAAACTTGCAGATTTCAACCGCTTATTGTATGTGTCGGTATACTATATTGCATTAAGAACTGAAAATTCATACTTTAAACGTATTTACTTACAACACAGAAAGACGCAACAACAATTCAATTTATTTAATTCGACGCTAATATCAGTTTCAGCGAATAGAACAATTTTAACACAAGTTATTCTAAAAAACAGAAATGAAATCCCGGTTTGAAATTAAATGGAACCGAAAATATCCAAATTCGATTGCTAATCCTTCTCGTGCGATGAATTTCAAAGAAATAAAAAATTAATTAATTTGTTTGCCATTGTGTTTATTTATCGCTGAAGAAAATGTCTTCCTCTTAAATTACTTAAATGTAACTGTTCTGCAGCAAGCTAATGCATTGTTGTTAGCTTTTAAAAATGACGCGGAAACATGATGATTTGATAAGGAGAAGTTTTGGATTTGTTTTCGCAATTGAAGGGGAATTATTTCTAATCATATCAATAAATTCTTAGGTTTATATATTTCAGATATTGTTACATTTCTACTTTTTATTTGTTCTAATTTAATAAGTTTTCCAATCTTCTGTTTAGTAGGGAAATAACGTTAATCTTTATGTTATTAAAATCATGGAACGCGTAGAATTTGTCATGTTTGCTGATATTTAGAATTAAAATGGGAATTGAAAATAATTTGTCGAACCAACGTATTTAAATAAAAACTGTTTATAAAAGGGATGATTTTAGATATAATTTTGTAAAAGCAATTTATCATGTTATGGAATATTCACTAGTTGAAAACTTCTACGCAATCTAATTTTCTATTTATGACAACCTTGGTAGATTGCAAATCTAGTAATAAATTCTTTTGAAAGTCCCTATGGGATATATTTCCAATTTTCTACCTTTTTCATTATTCGCAAAGTAGGTTCTTTATTTTGATTTTATTTGTTTACTTTTTCGAAAATAATATTATTGAGCATTCAGGAAACATATTAATAATTACAGGTACATAAAACATAGTATTAACTTTTAAAAAATAAATCTGTACTGATATTTATTATATTTTTCAAACGCATTTTCGTAAATCAATATAAATGACTTGTCAGAACACTGGAAAAATAATTAATTCTGAACTTAAACTTTAAAGTAAATTAGTTAATTAAAATCTTTGAATGTTTAATTAATTTTTTCATTGAGATTTTTATTACTTTAAGGCAAGGAAGCGTAAATAAATTATTTTGTGCATGAATTTGATCAAAATTAATGTTAGAAAACAAGAACTTTAAGCCACGCAAATACGTCTCGCTGTTAAGTACAAAGATATGGGAATTATTCACAAATTTCGCTTCGGAACAAATATACCATTCGTCGATTAATTGTATAAATAATATGGCAGAATTTTGAATAGTATGAACGATATGACAGAAATTGTGCAGCCATAATGCCCGATTAATTTTATTTAATCTCATTTAACTAGAAATATTGACCCGACCCAACCGCTTAGGTCCCTAATGGTAAGATTTTAGTGATTAATTTATTGAAGAACGTGAGTTCAACAATGTTCTTTGCATAGCATGAATCATTCGCTTCCTGCTAGTAGTTTCTTTTCTCTAATACTCGCTAATATACATGCATTAGGTTCTAATTCAATATTTGAACAGTTAAGCGAAAAGTCATTGTCTGCTAATCATATTGAACTATCAACAGTTATCAAAGAGAGATTAAATGTAAACACAGCAGTAAGCAGGCCTTGTAACTCGCCCAAAATGCAAATAAAACTTAGCAATTACTATTTTAATAATATTGAGAAATCAAGAAATTATGTAATTAAAGTTAAACATTATTTTATTTTTATAAATCAAAAATGCATGCTTTTTGCTTCTTTAATGGAATCCATTGAAAATGTGTATATATCTATACATAACTTTAAAAATTTACATTACTTGAAATAATCTAGAATTTTTATTCAACGGTAGTGCCTCGAGCTTCTAAAATGCTTTCACTATCACCCTTGTTTATGGTTAGTATTCAAAGTCTATTGCTATTTCAATTATTTTATTATTATCTAACTACATATAAAATAATGATGCGTTAATTAAATAATGCCCAAAATGTAATTAACGTTATAAAACCATTGTAAGCCTTTGTTATTTTTCTTGTGACCAATTATCAAGATTTGAACTAGAATAATGTAATAAATCGTATTTTGTTTTGCCCCCAACAACAAACAGCGACTGATGTATCAAATCTGAACGCCGCAAATTTAATGTATAGAAAAGTAACAAAACATTAATTATATAATACTCATTACCTAATTTACTTTATTAAATATCTGTAACCCTTCGATATTTTACTTTTGATCAATTAACAAGGATGCAACTAATATTCTGTTACAATAACGCGTATTTTTCATCCCCAACAACAAATAATGATTGTGGTAGGAAACCTGAATGGTACCAATTTAACTTGAGTCTTGTAATGAATTTCCACCAAAGCGAACTAAGTGAACAGACACGTGTAAGCCATCAGTTACAGTTAGGAGCATCAATGGCCGGATTGAAGGTTGATGATGTGCGAATAAAACTTTTCTTATAAATGTTTCCTTTTCGCCGACTGAGACAGCAGTGGGTGAAAAGGACCTTCACTTGATTTATGAAGAGATCTTTCAAGATCTTTAGAAGCATCAGCACGGTGCTTTGTCATATTGTCTTGAAGAATACTCTGGCGGGCTAATTTATGAGGTAGATCTAACTTACATGACAGCGAGAGAAAGCTTTGTGACTTGGGTGTCATAACTTTTTGCATTCATCCTCAGAGAAAAGCACGGTTCTTTTGAGTAAGAAATACATCGGCTGATTGACGCCGGATATGAAATGGTTATAAATTTTTACAAAGTTGCGATACCGAAAAGAAGCAATGAAATAATTTTGCCCTCGACGAATATTTAATGTCAATGTGCCAAATTCTTTGAGTAAGATCAGATTATTGTCTTCGGCATTTATATTTATACTTTAACATTTTCCTTACGTGAAGTATAAACCTGCACCTGCAGATATTTTCTCGTCTGCATACAGACTGTCCCTTTATTTGTACCGTTAAATTATCGGAGTTTCATTCGCCTCAGTTAGTTATCTGTAATATCACTAATCATTCGACAGATAGTTTCACTCTACTGCCCATTTGCTGCTATATATGAGAATGTTTGATTGCTCCATTTCTAATAAAGAAAGAGACAAGAATAATAGCCCTGCTGGTAGTTACAGAGGCTACCGGTCTTATCTTTTAATGAATTAAAAAAAAGTTAGGGAAAGTCCACCAATGTCGTAGTGGATTAAAGCATGCCTTGGCTGAGGAACATGAAGGGCAGGAAGAAGGCAATTTTTTAAAATTTAAAACCCACACCGGTCCGGCCTACCCGAAAGGTTGTAACGCCTTTAGCAGACCGGTGGTGAAACATAAAAGCAATACAAATATATCAATATTACACGACACACACAGAAGCATCACAAACACAGCACAGAACGTTACAAACACTGCAAAAAAGGGACAACAACAAAAATAAAATAAGTAACCAAAAACACACACACAATCACAAGAAAAAATACATTAAAAATACGCTATTTCTAAAAATACGCTAATATGGAAGAAGGTCATGGGTTCCATCCTCTGGCTGTGTTCTTAATCAGCATTATTCAAAAACTGGTAGACTATTGCTTGTTTTGGCAATGGGTTTATCTCTGCGTATTGGATGGTTGCTGAAAATTTCCCAAGCCTTCCTCGATGCTGAGAACAAATGTGAGCCAGTTTCCCCTTAAGCTATCAAGGATGGCAACCTGTCTTCGTGTATTGAAGCTGAGTGAGATTTCTATCTAGATGCTCCAAGGTAACTTTGAGAACTGAAAATGCCTAACTTACCCTTCATTATGAGACCTTGACTCATGGACTGAGCTGCATATGCTAGAACCAGTGAGATTAAAACCCCTAAAGCTAGATGGAAAGATCAGCTTCCTTTTCCTTCGTAGAAGACCCCGCCTTAACCCGTCAGCACACTCAGCCATTTTTGAAACATCAGCACACGCGCGGAGTCATTTTGACCCCAAATTGTTAGACACTTTCTCCTTAATTTATTGGCTATTTGTACAAAAATAAAATATGTTCAAAGTATAAGAATATTTTTCGCACAAATCACTTGTATTTATGACACAAATGCGATTTTTTATAAGGAAAATGAAAGCTGAACTTATCTACTTTTTTCCATACCTTTTTTGTAGTTTTTCTTCTCTGTTGCGCACGTTCGTACGCTGCCATAGCCATAACGTTAAATGGATCTGAAACGCAAACACACACAGGGGTCAATTTGACCCCAAGCCCCCCAGTAAAATGTAAGATAGCCCGTTTCACTGGTTTCTGCAGCTTTTATCTTCTACTTCCCCAGTGAAGGCACAGGAGGTAACAGGGACGAGGTTTAGAAATTCCTAGAATTTCTTAATGAAAGAGAAAGGGTGGGGTCAAAAAGACCCCATACGTGTGAAATTGACAATTTTTTTATAGTTTTATTTTAAAGTCCATTTATTTAGCTTTCTAACTTTAATAATTGAATTTAAATTGAAAAATCAAATATAAAATGATTTTATTTTATTTTTACGATAAATAGAAACGGAAATTATGGAATTTTTTTTATAAAAACGGTGGCTAAAACCGAAACCAGAAATTAGCTATTTTACATCGTTTTACCAAATACGCTGTACTCTGGATAATAAATTAATTTACTTTTACTTAATTTAATTTATTATATACTCTATCTGCAAGCCACAT
>BGPR01000055.1:891424-1049024 GCA_013235015.1 Araneus ventricosus | reverse complement strand
GAAGACCTAAAATGTTAATGTCTGGTGTATAACTTAAATATCCATCATTGACCGTACAAGACATCTGTGGATTTTAAACATCTGTTGCATGTTCTACATTGCAATCTTTGATTAAAAAGTCTAAATATTGCTTTTTGCAAAATGTAAGCTAAGTAGATGAATTCTGAAATTCTTTTTCTTTTGTTTGCAGGCATGGAGCTGGAACGTGTGTGTCCCCTGTTGCTGGCCGCCCTGGTTGCCGTCTGCTACAGCAACTCCTTGAGTTGCGGATTCGCCTACGACGACATCGCGGCCGTCCGGGATAATAGAGACCTCAGGCCACACACTCCCCTCACCAGCATATTCCTCAACGACTTTTGGGGAATGCCCATCAAAAAGGTAAGATAAAACCTCTTTATAGGACTCTCATGTCATTTATGCTTAACCTCTATAATAATGGTTCGGCGATCAGATGCTTATCATTCAACGGCGAGAAAATCCGTATCGTTAATAAAGGTTTAACCATCTGACTGCGTATCCTGCGATTTCCGATTATTGGAAGCAAATATATATATAGCTGTAAGCAAAGCGTTTTTCTATTTTTACAGGCTAATGTGTTTACTTAGTACTTTTATAGTAATTATAAAAGATATATATATTATAGTTGGATTATATTATGTTATTAAACTTTGCATATAAATAACGACTGTCTTGGCTCAACGGTATTTTGAAGACGTTTGCAAACGTTGTATCTGAATAGTGATTTTTAAAAATTACACAGTCAAAAGGTTAAAGGTAGGGAATTGATATCGAGTTCAGTAGCTATCGCTGTAGCTCCAGAAACAGAAACAAAGAACTTTTAAATCAATTAACGGTGCGTAGAATGCAAGTGTTGCTACTTTAAATCATTGGTCTTACGGCTGTTCATGATAGAAAAAAATAAATGAAAGACATCTTTACATCGCGCAATTCGGTGAGAAAAAACTATATATTTAAATGAATTAAAAACGAGCTACAGATACTGACAAACAGGACTAATGTTTGTCTCTAATATGCATTTGAATAATAAAAAAAACTGGCAAATTATTATTATTTCAGAACATTGGTGCTTAACTTCTGATTAAGAGCAAGGAAGTTTTCTGTCGTTATAACACATACATAGTGCATTTTAATTCAAATCAACATCCGAAAATTTTATGAAACGTTATTCTTCATTTCTTTCGCACTTATTCGCTTATTTTACGCTGATCCATATTTCAAGAAAATTTAGAGAATATTAATCATTGGAAGTGAACAGTTTAAATTTTAATTTGATACGAAAAGTCAAAGGCAAATATGACAAAGATGGATAAAATCTTTTCATGCGTATGACAAACAATGAATTATTTCGTATGATTATATGAATTTCTTATTAATACTTTTATCGTTATCATTTAATTATCAACGTCATATTATGCATAATATCTAAATGTGCCAATTAGTAATATAAATTGTTCTCAGTAGTCTAAATCAGATAGTTAATTAAAATACTATTCTTATTTGTTGAATAATTCGTAAAAATCTGACAGTTGATGAATTATCAGTAGCATTCAGAACTTATTAAATAATCTGAAGAAATTGCAATTTTAAGTCATTTCACTGCATAATAGTGTTAGTAGTATTTTTTAAAACACCTTTGTTTTTCTACAATAGGAAGGCAGTCACAAGTCGTACCGGCCTCTGACAGTCCTAACGTTTCGAGCGAATTATGCCGTCCACGGCCTTAGGCCTTTCGGCTATCATCTGGTCAATGTCCTGCTCCATGCTATTGTATGCCTCCTCTTTTACAGGTGAGTTTTCAAACTTTTATTTACAAATTGTCCAATATTGCGGAAAAATCCCTTTGTGATAACATGAAACTTTAGCGTGGCTTACGACACTGCGACCAGTTTGATGGTCTTGGTGATCTCTTTGAAATAAAAATAATTTCTTTTATGCCTCTGTAACAACATATTAAAATCGAATTATAAATTCGATTTCAAATTAAAAGATATTTGTATTATTTTAAAGAACTTTTAGTTAGAAAGATGATGCCGTATTTCACTGAGCTGTAGAAATTTTGGAAATAATAGTGAAACTTACAGTTTTATTCCACCTTTATTTTTCAAAACAGTTTCTATACACATCGTACACTTTAAGGAGAACTAAAACACAAAATATTTCTTCCATAGTTTGAAAAGTCATTAAAATTTTGAGATGTTCTTGGTCAGTTAAAAGAATTCTATATTAAGTAAATACAAAATTCATGAAGAAGTTTCATGTGTGCATGAAACATCTTCACGAATTTGGAATATGGAATATTCTGTCAGCTGCTTTTCTCCTCTTATAGTTCGTTTCTTCAAACAACAAATCTTTCATAATCGTAGAAGAAGAAATAATAAATGCTAATTTTTGGAAAATCCCTAGAGCAAACAAATCTCTAATCTCTGAGAATCCACGAATAACAGTTTAAGAACCCATACCATAAACTTTCAAACAATACAATAAAATATCTAATAAATCATTTTAATGCTTTTTACGCCAATGTAACAATAGATTGAAACATGATTATAAATTTGATTTCAAACTAATGAAAGTTGCATACGCCATTATTTCCCCCCGATCTTTAAAATTTACTTGGTTGCTCCAAATTGTGGAAAACAGTTTTGAATCATTTGACGTGGCAATACACCTAACATTCCACCTCATGCTAGCTATTCCTAACAATGCACATTGAGCCGTTCTCATTTCAACGGTGACTAATGCAGTCGACACAGAAGCGTCGTCCGTAATCCCATCCGCCTACAATGGTGGAATTCTCTATAGCCAGCATTCTCCGGGCCAATACTAGGAACCTTCCCTCAGCAGTGAGAATAAGAGATCTGTTGAATGATGAGCGGCCATCTCTGTGAGACTGTGGCCATGAATAGCCTGTGGTCAGTGCAATGAATGAGACTCTTCTCCAAAGGCTTAGCCTTTTCTTTTCTTTAAGGGAGAAGAATTAGCTTGGTATTTCTCTGGATTCATTAATTTCTAATATATTCAGTAGGATAAAATGTAATCATTGAAATTGCTGTTTCCAAAATTTACTACTCAATGATGCTTAATCTATAGCAAGACTTTTCAAATATTTCGTTGAATGATTTTGTTTGACTAAATTTGGCAGTTATTTCATCGTTCACATATCTGAAACATTTTTTTTACATGTACAATTAAAAGTTCATTTACTTTATAAAAAATATCGACTTTTCTGAACTCTGACTGCTAACGTGACATTACTTGTGATTGTTAAAAATTTTCAAAATAGCCTCAGCGTGTTCAAGTTTAAAAAGTCATGGTGTTGCTTTATTTTCTTCTTTCTATACGGTATACGAATGTTTAGAAAAATTATCCTGAAACAAAGTTAACCTGGGAATTGCCCAGTATTATTTTCAACTGCAGGTGACAAAAGAAATATGTGAGCTTTCTTCCAACTATGCATCTTGTGAAAAATCGGAGAGAGAGAGTATGTTAAATTCGAAAATACAATGTCATTCAATAAATTACCTTAAATCTTTCAGAACTTTCAATCCTAAGTATATACTTCAGTGAAACAATATGTTAAAAAAATATGATGATTGTTCCCAAAAGTTAATTGTTCCATGCGTTCATCATCTTCTACTGAAACTTCTTGAATCTTCTGAAAGGATCATTCATATGGATATTTAACTTAATTTAGTGGCGTCGTCAAAAATTTCTGCTCCAGAGGCAAATGGGCAAACACACTAATGATGCATAAAGCTAATATCTAGCTTTACTGTCTCTGGAATCCTTTATTTCAAAGGATTTAAAAATGCAATATTTTTAGCTGCCAAGTAATTTTTTTGCTGAAAATGGGCAATTTACTTACTCATCTGTAGTGAAAAATCTTATGCCAACGAGAAAATATTGCTTGATTTGTGAATGAACCAAAACCACAATTGTAGGCATGGAATTTTTACATCAACTAAATGATGTGTACACCCTCGGCAGATTTGAAACTTGATTCACTTATTACACATTTAATATTATACAAATATGAATAGAGTTTATCATTTATATGAAATAACACGTCTTAGCGATTATAAAGTATAAATTTGGAAGAGATTAGCGGAATGATTATTTAAATGAAATATAAAAATGATATCAAATTCGAAGCATCGGAGATTTCTCCATTTCCAAATTTTAATTGTCTAGGAACTTCGCATTTAAATATAAAAACAATAGGATTTAGAAAAAAATATTAATTGAAAGAAAATTTCTCTTTGAAGAGAGTCACTATGTATCGATACACTTCTAGTAAGTGGTTTCAGAGGTAACGAGCCATGTCGGGGTAGAATTTCAGCGTATAACGATCGTGTAATTGGGCGAATTCTATTGGCCGATGAAAGAAGCTTTTTTTTCTTCTTTCGTTTATTTTTTATATCTTTATCGAGAGACTTGTTGGGAGAAAAATAATAAAATACAGTAAGAACCCTCAACTTCTTACCATTTTCTTCTAATTTTTACTAGATAGCCCGCTGTAATAGCCTAAAATAAAATATTCCCTTGGCTGCCTAAAAGAGTGTGGAGATGGCTACCACGCACAAGAAAAAATTTCTCTCCGCGAAATAGTCAGCAAGAGCGAAAAAAGAGAAACTCGAGTCAAGAATACAAATGTGTTCCTCCGCGTTTTTATTTCTTTTAAAGTCGCCGGTACTTTCAACTCTTAGAGAAAAGTCTCTCTTGTCGCAGTCCAGTCACGTGTTCCTTCCTATCGATATCGTGGTGAAGTATCGATTTTTTTTGGCCCCCTTCCCACTTGCCCCGACAAGCACTCTAAGGCACACGCCTTCTTACATAAGGCCTAATAGCCTAAGACGTGCGAAATATTAAATGGCGCCAAATGCTTCGCGAAGATGCGCTTTTTATTGGTGGACTCACTTAGAAGGGGACTGGGCACTTGCGAATATCGCCAAGAGTTTGCTTTTTCTTCTTTTTCATAAGAAATGCTGTCCGAGGAGAATCAGAATTTCTTATGAAAGAAATTCGGATTTTTATTTATTTATTTGGAAATCGCCATTTGAATTTATATTTTTATAGATACAGTTCTTTACTCCTGTAAATGTATCAGGAGATATTCATAATATATACAATTACTACATTAATTATCATTTTTATTTCAACTGCACATCTCGGAAAAATGCTTTCTGATTAACTATTTAATTAAATACCATTTGAAAAAAAGTTAACTCATGAACGGTGTTTAATTATTCGCAACTATGCATTTGTAATGTCTTTTAGATGGAAACCGAAAAAGAAAGCATTTAAATTCGCACGGAAACTGCCGCGCGGTTTCTATGCCAACATATAATAAATGGCAGAAGCCATGCGAAATATTGTGTCACTTACTGACTTTTATAAGAACATTATATTAGTAAAGATACAGTTAAGAATTATAAGTTTTACTTCTTTAATATATTAATATTTCTTCATGAAAACAATATTGGCAATGGGAATTCTTGCGAAAGTGTGCTACTACTATTACATCACGCTACAGATTCCACAACTATTACGCCACGAATTCCTAGAGGTTAAATCGCTCTTGATCAGTTTGGATTGGATGTGAAAAATCTTAAGAGTTTGTTTTTCAAAAAATATATGGAAAGATAGCTGAGTGAATAAATGTTTAAAAATATATATTTTTTAAATATCCACAAAAATTGTACAGATGACTCGTCTGTTTAAAAAATTGAATATATTGTAATGAACAGTTTTTCTCCATGTCAATCACATTTCTAATGTTAAAGATCTTAGTTTCCAAAGAAAAAAAAAACGAGCAGCCAGAAAATTATATTAAAACTTTTTTTCAAGTATTTTCTCAATTTATTGATGAAAGCTACACTAGTGAGCACAAATTAGAAAGCTTATTTATTTCCATGGAGTAAATTTGCATGCTTTTTTCCTTTCAATTTGCTGATTTTCTGAGAATTTCATTTAACTGTACGTAGCTTTTTATGTCATGCCCTTCTATTGGGGTCACACCCTTTCTCTTAATAGAAATATATTACTGAATATTTTTCTGAAATAGAAATTCTCTTGACACATTTGACCAATTACAATGGTCGGAATTTAATAATGACAAACATAGAACTACAGCCGATACAACATTGGTGCTAGCTTGAAAAGTTTATTGTCTTTCAGTGTTGCCACCAGCATTGTGTATAATTTGTTCGCAGCGATGTCGAAGTAGAATACCTGAAGCAATACTAGTTCTGGTGGTGGTTCGTATGAAATGATCTACTGCTTTAAAGAGGTACATTCACCATTAGGCAACTCAACTTTTTGGAACACAGGATGCCAAACTCCTTCATCAATTTAAGAAACCGAGGAAAATCGGTGTAGACCAAGGAAAAAGTTGGAATTCCATTCGGTTTGAATTTTTATTCGACCAACTAGGCCATAAAACTGAAATACAATAGTCGGTTAGAGGGACCGAGCCTCTCTCACGAAAGCGAAAACCAAAAAATGGGAAAGGGAAAGTGTGGGTGGGAGTCAGTCTGGGGAAATCAGTTGAGGGGACCCGTTTTGAAAGCGGAAGGGGGGGGGAGAAGGAGGCACAGTGGTCTAGGGGATCGGGTTACCAGCAGGTGCGGCTGGCGCACTCCGACCTGTGAATGGCCCACCAAATTTTATGGGTTGAAATTGGAAACCGTTTGCTAAGAAGCCCTCCAAACGGATTGGAACAGCCGTATGCTTAGGTGCCAGGTGGGGATGGCGGTTATTGAAAAAAAAAACGGTTTTCGGTTAAACCGGTTTTTTTTTCACTTCTTGATTAACCTAGCGGTTAAAACCGCTCAAAACAACCGTTTTTTTTTAAAGCAACATTTGTGGATAGATTTTTTTATTAATAATAATATAAAATAAGTAAGTATTAATACAATAATTAATTTATGTAATGAGTAATGATTATAATTAAGTAATTAATACAATAGGTAAATTATATTAATAGTATTAAGTATTGTAGATAAATTAAAAAAAAGTTAGAGAGTATAGACGTAAATAATCGCATTTTGTGTTTTTTACGCTTATATGTATAATAATTATAAAAAAACTGTATCTAAATTTTTATGCAATCCCTCGCTCCTATTAATCATATTTATTAAAATAATTTTAGCACATTGAAATTTTAAAACAAATGTTCCACTCTTCTGCGACGAAAACTAATCGAGTTATGAAAGCTTGACTATGACTATTTTAGACCATGTCAATGTCCGTCTCGAGGCAGCTTTGGCCGTTTACTGGTCTAAGATGATGAAATTCTAAACTTCATAACTCAAACCTAAAATCTAGTCTATCTTTTGATAGCTGATTTTGCCGTTTTTTCTACCCGGTTATTGGATTTAAAATAAATAACCAGTTGAAACCGGGACAAAAAAAATAACCGTAAAAATCCGGGTAACCGAAACAAAAGAAAATGTTTTCGGCTTAAACCGGTAGGTTTTTCCCATCCCTAGAGCCAGGGTGATAGCGCAGCTTAAGTATCTCTCGAACGGTTTGGTAGCGAATGTCACGAAGTGGTTCCTTCTTCTTTGAAATGAAATCATAATCACAGGGGCTTTAATTCGGGTAGAGCTACTCCCAGGTTTAGAGAAAAAAAATCAGCCTCAGGTTGTTACTTGGCTTCTTAAAATGATAGGCCTTTCCATATAATATAACTGGTACTGATTTAAGTCTCCAATGACTTCAACTACTTCTAGGAACAGGTTATTTATAATTCTGGTAATGACATCCAAGGACTATAAATATTTAAATCTAGTACCAATGTTATATAGGCTGTAATTGTATGGTCGACTCTATTGTTAAACAAATCATCTGGTAGGTGTACGTGAATGTAGTTCAACAAGAAGATAATAAAAAATAAATGACTCTTTATTTATCGAATATTCCCGAGGAAAAAACATGGCACAGGTAACAAAACTAAGCAGCACTTTTATAAATTAATATCTCAAATAGGCAGGATATCACTAATAAATATCAGCCACAGCACTTTCAATAGCGCTCAATTTCTAACAGCTCACCAGCTTGAACTGCTGACCAACTCCAGCTGACTCACTCTTGATTTGAGTAGCTTGCTTTTTGTACCTTCTCCAACAGGATGTGACGTTACATAGTAATCTCTCGAAGGGTCTTGACATTTCCGCTCCGTTTAGAGATACGACCAAATTTCAAGTTTTTTCTAGAAGCTTAGTTTTGTCGCTAAACTCGCCAAAATGATCACTAAGTTTTGTGTTATTGGTTTGGTTTCTCGTAAACGTAGCATAGTACAATGTTTGCATAACAGGGAAACAACTTTGCAGCTCCGCAACACTGTTACATTTCCAACCTTCATTGAATTATTTTAATTTACTAAAAATAAAATGTTTGATTTTTCCAATTCGTTTGCATACGCTCTTTCTACGCATATCGAGATATTTCAGATTTCTGCTCTTTCAAAAGAACAAAATGGGCAACCTAAGAAATAATTTATTGCATTTTGTATATATTAATTGAACTTTCTTTCGTGAAAGATTCAATTCAATTAACAATTATTTTTTTAATTCATTTTCATAGACTTTACCAATTTATTTCGCAAATATGAAATAATTTTTTATTAATTTTTAATACACATTTCTTTCCATTCATTAATGAAACTTTATTCAATGAAAATTTAATTTCATTTTTGCATCTGCTCATAAAATTTTCTTTTATGACTACTCTGATAGGAGTAGAAATAAAATGAACATTGAACGTATTTTCAATGAAAAGAAGTAATTAATTATACTAAAAATACGATTCTTGATGATAAATCGATCAATAACTGCATCTCCACGGTTTTCTATGAAAGGGGAAGCGATTGAAACGCTTTTCAATCACTTTCACTTTTCAATGAGCGTGCGAAAGCTTAAGAATTCCTATAGAATTGGTAGATTACTTGAATAAGTTAAACCAAAAGGACTTCATTGGCGAGTTTTCGAATAAGTTGGCGAGAAATAACAGAAACTATTTTAATTGATTAAAATTAAAACGATAATTCTTTTCGCTAAATTGGCAATCACTAATGTATTTTAATCATTGGAATCAACATTTTAAAAATTTTCTTCACTTTTCATTAAACGGCAGGGCTTCAGAATTTCTATTGAATTTCTGGATTATTTGAATAGGTTAAACAGAAGGGAATTTAATGGTTTCTATTATAAGTTGGCGAGAAATAATAGAAACCTTTTTAATTGATTAAAATTAAAACGATATTTTTTGCGAACTTGGATATCATTAATGTGTTCTAATCTTTGCAATCAACTTTTTAAAAACTTTCTTAATTGGCAATAAAGTTTTGGATTAAGAAAATGAGATTTAATTAATGTATTCATTTTATTCATGCTCTTCATATTATTAGTGTTGAACTCTGGGATTGATTTTGTAAGGGAATTTCAAACCGAGGATTTATGCAGTTAGATGCAATGAAAAGAAACTGCAAGTAAATTGCTGTTAATTTCTTAATGAATAGGAATTGAAAGCTGCCTTTCAAATAAACTCTAATTAAATCCAGAAAATACTGTTTAGGACCTATTTTAAATCAATAGTATGATTTAGCTTTAATTAATTTACACCAAATCCATTAAAAAAGATCCGAGAACTCTTTTTATTCAAAAAGGACTAATGCAGTCCTTCTAAAGTCGTTCCAAAATCACATTTTTGTTTATAAAATAGCTTTTATTGCATTTATATCAAAGAGACGGAAGGTTTATTCACGGATGCAAGGACGGTTGTTCACTTAATGCACCTCTTTTAAAATTCTGTGTTGGCTAATTAGCTGAGTGACGCAAATTGCTTAAAAGCTAATTCTTTTCTAGGATTTCAAATAATTATTGCGATGAAGTTCTTTTAAATTTTCTTTTCTTTGCATTTATTAATATATAATGATCATTTCAATTTGCTGAAATGCAAAAGAATAATGTTATGTATTATTAAGTAATTAAAATTAAAATAAGTTTTTTTTAAAAACCATCTTGTATCTGTAGAATTATGCATAGAAGAAACAAGTTAATTTCCATTTACTCTTTTTATGCCGCTAAAGATACACACATTTTCATCGATTTTTTAAATCAAATTTGTGGTTTATGCAGTATTCCTTTAGTATCATTTATAGTTTAATTTAGTTTATTTTATATAGTGAATGTTTGGTGCAAATCTTTATTCATACTTGAAAGTTGCAATTATTGAATTTCAATTATTTCGATTATTGAATTTATTATAGCCTTTTCATTATTTTAGATTTCCATGTCTGCTATGTTCTTAGTTTTTTTTCCTTTAACCAATAACTTTATACTAAATAATTTTTTTGCATAATTTTATACCTTTTCATGAATTTCATTTCCCAATTTCTTGGATATTATTTATATTCAAAATAATTGACATTTGCACAAATTTGAATTCTAGATTTCAACAACTCCCAAATGATATTAATTTAGTTTGTAACTATAGCATTTTTTGGATACGTTTTTAGGATTCGCTAAGCAAACATTTTTCAAAATACGAAGTAATAATATAGTTACAGAGAAAGCGAAAACCATTATTGTTTTTGTAACTTAAGATTTTAAGCTTTTGATATTCCCTGAGTTTTATAAGAAAGCCTTCGTAAAACCAATAAGAGCTAATATAATATCTTCCTCTCATAAAAAATATTTTATTTAAATCGCAGTTTACATAATAATAATAAATCACCATAAAATCTTCCTGAATGGAAAATACAAAATCTAATAATCCTTGTAGGCAATCTTTACACTCCAGAAGCTTGTAATACTGAATGCAGTAGAAATTTATTCTTTAAGGTTTAGAATGTATAAAAGTGAAAATGTATCTTGATAATATCCATTGTTATAAGTTAGTTTAAAGGCAAATTCCGTTTTGGAATAGCTTTTGTAAGTGTACTTCCATATGTTACATTTTCATATATCGAGATACATGTTTGTCATAGCAAATTCCAAGTGATTGAAGTATTCACTTTCTCTGCGATCTAACTGTTTGTCACTATTCTTTTGCCATTTTGGAGTTTTGATGCTTTCCCGAGGTACCTTTGGAAACTATTAATTGAAGGAAATGATTCCTTCTACATTTAAAACACCTCTATAAGGCTTAGGTATTTTTGAAACAAGGCCCTCGTAATCCAAACATATGGTTGTCTAAAGAGATACACATCATGAAAAATTGCTCTACTTAAATTGCTATATTTTACAATAATAATAATCACTGCAAGATCTTCCTGAGTAAAAAATGCAATGTTCTATATAGGAAATCTATATAGGAAATCTTAACATTCCAGATTTTTCGAATTTTGATTGTACTATAATTTTATACTTAAATTTTAGAATGTATAAAAGTGTCTTGATACCTTACATTGTTCTAAGTCAGTTTAAAGGAAAATGCCTTTAAGAAACAGCTGCTGGAAGTACATTTCCATATATTACATTTCCGTATATAAAGTTATATGTTTGCCATTAAAAAAGTTCAAGAATACCATAAGACTCATAAAAAATAGTTTTTTTAATCGCCATCTTTCACAATAATTCATTGCAAAATCTTCCTGAATAGAAAATAAAACATTTAAAAATTCAAAGGAAATTTTAATGTTCCAGAAGTGTCCAACTTTCAGTGTAGTACAATCTTATTCTTAAAGATTAGAATGTATAAAAATGCAAATGTATCTGGATACAATGCATTATTCTAAGTCAGTTTAAAAGGAAATGTCTTTTAGGAAAGCTGCCGTAAGTACTCTTCCATATGTTACATTTCCATAGATAGAGATACATGTTTACCATAGTAATTTCCAAGTGATTGAATTATTCTGTTTCTCTACGAATCTAAAAAGTGCATCTGGAAAGTAAAATAAACTGAAACGCATGCGGAAATTTGAAAAATTACTTATAGTTTTTCAGCACGTAATGTTCCGTGCTTTATCTTTTTTCTCCCAAAGTGCGGAATACTCAGGAGGAGATATTATTTATTTGAGCTTCTTCCATGCACGCCACTTCACGTGTTAACGAGAAACCGATTAGGTTCGGGAGAAATATTTCCATGACTGCTGCTCGCCCCAAAATCAAATCCTTTTGGGATTCCTCGGTTCGAAAATTACTGTGCGAAGGAGCGATATTCTTCGATGGTCGTAAGAATATCGCGAGTAATAATTTGTAAATTTTTCTTATACAATGTAACATCATGTTTCTATAATTAGTTACTTATAAAGATTGTTGTTGTTGGAAATTTTTGGCGCAAAATCCAGACTTGGCCATGAATATTACAAAGAAAGAACAGAATATTGATCCTTTACGCGTTCAGTTATTTTGATCTAATTTTTAATATGTTAAAAACCACTTTTTAAATGTAATAATTGGATCTATATTTCGTTTAATCAAGTCTCTAAAATGTTAAGAATGTTTTATCCATGGTAGTTTAAGAAATTATACACATAAGCATGAATTATTTACTTTTGAACTGAACATGAAAAACTGAAAGATTAAAAAATGTCCTCACGCTATCACTGGAGGACATTTTTTTCTCTATTCTGGGCATGGGGTAAGTTTATTTTTATGATGGCTACTTTTAAAAGCCAGATGGCTAATATTTTTAAATCAATCTTATTAGCGATTTTATGTTTGTGTTTGGTTTTCCTCTTTCTTTTAAAAATCATGCTTTTTGATGTACAGATCTCCTTTGTCTTTTGTTGGGAAATTTTGGGATAAGAGAAGCTATATTTGGTGCAGTGCAAGCTTCTTACAGAAAAATTTCCCAATTATTGTTTTGAATGCATTTCGAATAAAGTCCTTAGCCCTTGAAAAAATGGACTACAATGGATTCCTTTTCTTTTTTTCGATTCCCTCTGAGCTTATCTTTGCTTTTTGGCTTTTTTTGAATGTTATTGATCTCCATCATCTACAATGCAGGTTTGAGCCAATGTTTGAATTTCACTTTGGACATGTTTTAGCATAAAGGTGGCGCGCTAGAGCAAGCTACAATAATACGTCTTCGAAAGTCCTGCAATGTTGTCGGAAAGATCCATACACCTGCAGCTTGAGTTATTCTCACAGGAAAAGTTTAATGGGGCCATTTTTTTCCCCGAAAAATAACCTTTTCTCCTTTTGTTCATGGCTTGTGATGTCACAATTTTGGAAAAAGCGAACAAACAAATGTGCATTTTAGACGTTCTGTTCTTCGTATTAATGTGCACGAGGTGTCTTTTTGTACCAAATCGATAATGCTTTAAAACTTTGTAATTGATATTTTCCCTCTATTTTGTTCCGTTTCCGAGATAGGAACGCTAACTCCGACGTTTGCCACCAGATGGTGTTGTGAATTATCTCATCGCAAAGCGCATAGACGTTTTGCTATACCGAGACACTAATTTCATGATTAAAGCTACTGTCGTTCTGAAGTTAAAGGGGGGGGGCTTATTTAAGTAGGAACCCTATATTTTCACCTAGTCTTTCGATAAAAAGATTATTTTCTATTTTATGGTACACTAATAATAGCGTAACTTTAAGAACTTATTTTATAATTTTTATATTTTCGACATTTTAGTCATTATTATACTTCATAGTTAATAATCCTTTATTTTATTTCATTATTATTCTTTGTAAATTCCTTAGTCTTATTATTTAATTATGTTATCGGTTTTTCTAAAATTTACTACCAGATCGCACCTCTTATATGGAATCAAGATTTAACTATAATTCATCAATTAACTGCCATTTAAATCTTGAAAATAATAAAATATTGTATTTCCATTGGGGACGGATAATTGTACGAAAAATAAGAACTCCCCAGGTAGCACAATATGTGGTCCGATATTATACAATATTGTTCAATATTATATAATATTATATGATATTGTGCAATATTATACAATATTGCAAATATTATACAATATTGCGAATATTGTTCAATATTGTACAATATCTTTGTGCTACTGGGGTCAAGAACATGGGGAAATGAATTTAATTGCAAAATTCAATTTTACAGACATGAAATTTACTAGCGTGAAAGAAGTCAATGATAAGCGTGTAAAAAGACTCAGATTCATATTTTTTGTACTATCACACATATTTCCACAACTTACCTTCTAGTAGCATTTTTCAAAATTTCGGTGTTTGGGATCCAACTTCCACGGTAATCCACATTAGGACCACCTTCAAGTACTTTCTGCTTTGTGCCCCTTTCAAAGTAATTTCTTTCCTAACTAATCTTTTGATTAAGTGTGGGCAAAATCACTAAAATTCTCTTTAAATGGGTATTTTTCCGGAGAAACAAAAAGGTTTTACCCCTCCTTTCAAAGCATTTGAATATAATATTTACGGCCTCTTTCACCCAATAGTGGAGTTAATTTTTCTTTTAACTTCTTTATTGGGAAAATGAAGTAAAATTATTGTCAGGATAATTAGATAGAACTTAGATAAGTTCCTTGGTGAGAAAACATTCTAATGAGTTAGTTTTATAAAGTTGTAAAACACAATACTTACTTAAAAGAAGAAAAAAAAATGCTCCTCCTGAAAAGGTTGAATAACTGCAAAACACTTTTTTGTGCGAATGAAATGAAAAGACAGATTTTTAATGCTTTTTTTATATTGATATTGCATTGGATAATTTGTTTTGTATTTACAGAATGTGTGATTTCTCATTTTGGTTTCAATAATTATTGAAGTTAATTACAATTAATTTCTTTGAATTGCTCTATTTTTTTCATGCTCTCATGATCTCCCCCTCTCCTATCCTTTTTTTCTCTAATCACACAACACCATCCATTTGTTTGAGACCTACTACACAATAATAAATACTTATAGTAAATACTTATTATTATACTTATAATAAGTATACTTAAAAATCACTGTTCTAAAAGACAATTACGAGTCCTGCAAAAAAAAGAAAAAAAAAAATCGGAGCATTTTAGAAATTTATACTGACAGTTGTTAAGCTATCTATGAAAAACTCTTAGTGTTCAAGGATCTAAAATGAATTCGTGTTTTGTAAGTTTTTAAAAGACATTTTCCATTGCAATTAAACAATCTAAATTATAAAATTTTGATTAAATCTGGACAAAATCGCAAAAATTCTCTTTGAATACTTTTTCTTAAATTATATAAGCAATAAAATTTAGCCAATCAATTCACTGAATTATTCTTCCGAAAAATTCTATCATCGCAGAGCATTTATTGATATTTATATCTGTTTATAATCCGCTTCATATAAAATTTTATTTCTGTTGTTTTGTCACCTAATTTGTTATTAAAAGTTATTCATTAATCGATTGCATATGACTAAACACTTTGTTAAACACTCCCAAGAAAAAAATATATTTAAAAGTTACAGTCCAGTAATTGCGACACGTTCTTTTTTGTCTACTTAATATTAATTTGGAATATTGCCAAAAGTACTTATCAGCGAAAAATTATTGGCTGTTGTAATAATTAGTTATTTAAGCAATAAAATTTGGCCAATCAATTCACTGAATTATTCTTCCTAAACATTCTGTCATCGCAGAGCATTTACTGATATTGATATCTGTCTATAATACACTTTATATAAAATTTGACTTCGGTTGTTTTGTTAACTATGCTTGTGTAATGTCTGTTACTGCAAATTTAGAAGCCAGGCTGCATAGCATTTCGGACATAATATATTTTTTCTGCTGCATAGTTGTATAATTTCAAATGTGAACCAAACGCACTATACATATTTCTTTTCGCCCCCACAATACTTGACCAGGGCATGAACCTTCCTGTGCTCCGCGTCGCTAAGCTCCTGCAATGATTTTTTTTTCATTTCCGATATATTGTACCACGTTCATAATAATTTTCTGTTGAAATAAGAAAATAAAGGCGATTTTCCAAAATTATTTCTATTGTAAACCCAAATGTTAACATAATGTCATAGCAGCAAAATTTTGACAATTAAATAAAATAAAACGAATTATGATTATAGTTATTTTGAATATGTCGTGGAATTTTTCAGAAAATTCTAATTAAAGTGAACGGATGCTTCCCTTGTTGTTGCAATTCAATTAATTCTTGTTCCTTGCGAAGTTGCTATTAATAACTAGTTATGAGCGAGGCTACAAATTAGAATTCTCGTTATAGTTAATAAATATGTAGCTTATAAATATTAGAATATTAAAAAATAAATTGGAGAAAGACAAAATTTAGTGTGTGTAAATTCTGCTCTATGCCTAGACTCTGAAGTACAGAAATTTATTTTTAAATGCATTAAATATTCTGCATTAATTAATTCCATATGACTGAACCATTTGTTAAACACTTCCAAGAAAAAAAATTATATTTAAAAGTTTGAGTCCAGTAGTTGTGACGCGTTCTTTTTCGTCTAGTTAATATTAATTTGGAATATTGCCAAAAAGTACTTATCAGCGAAAAATTATTGGCTGTTGTAAAAATGGTTGCATTTTTTTCAAACAATGTTGCTGTGGGAATAGTTATCTCACAAAGCTCTCTGGCACAAATTAATGTATTGATAATCAATTCTGAAACGAGTCCAATTAACTCTTTCGCCATAAATTCCTCTGATTCATGTGTAGCTGGTATTACTTAATTACATTTTTGAATTTTATGCATGTTCCAGTAAAAGTTTTTGACACATTCTATGTGCATTTCTAATAAATAGCATTCTTTTATCCACAATATTCTATTGCCTCTATAAATTTTCTAGATAGTTTTCTAGCCAACATTTCTTTTCCAACATGAAGTGTCTATGTCACGGTAAATGTGGATTATCGGTTATTATACGTAATTACCGGATTTTCATCCGGTAATTATATATAATCACTGAAGCAATTATACATAATAACCGGTGATTAAATTACAGTAAAATCTGTTTATGACGACATTGTAGGAATCTAGAAAAGACATTGTTATGGATAGGTTATCGTTGTAGAAAATTTGAGCATATGCACAGCCAGTGTTTATGTTCGTTTGCATGTACTAATATATTAATTTTATTAATATGTCTATATAGTTTCATTCCCTAACATTCCCATTTTTCCTCCTTCCGTTTTGCCTTTTCGAATGTAGATGGCACCATAGTTCTAGTGTTTCTTTGAAAATGGGATGATTACTTATTTTGGCGGAAAGTTCACGTGGATTTGTGATAACGTGATGACATTTTTTTTCTCTATTCTAAGCGTGGGGTAAGTTTATTTGTTTTAAGGAGATTTTTCAGCCCGAAGGCTAATGATATTTTAAATCAACCTTATTAGCGTTTTTATGTTTGTGTTTGGTTTTCCTTCTACTTTTAAAAAATGCTTTTTAGATGGTAATGAACTCCTTTGTCTTTTGTTGGGGAATTTCGGGCCAAGAGAACTTATATTTGGTGTAATGCAAGCTTCTTACAAGTGAATTTCCCAAATATTTTGAATCCAATTCGAATAAAGTCCTTAGCCCTTTATAAAATGGACTAGAATGGATTCCTTGTTTGTTTAACTCGATTCTCTCAGAGTTTATCTTAGCATTTTGCTTTCTTTGAATGACTTTGATTTCAATTGTTTTTTGTATGCAGCTGCAATTGCGCGCTACTAAAACATTGTATAAATTTTTATTGTCTAAATATTTTTGTCTAAATTTTATTGTTTAAGTTTTTTCTCTAAGTTTTATTGTTTAAATTTTGTTATTTTGTTGTTCCTGTTTAAAGTTTAAGTTAAATTTATTTTTAAATTTATCCTTCTTTTTCTAGTTGATTGTTTTGAAGTACTAATATATTAACGAATTTTATTGTGATTCTTGATGTATCTTACAAATACTCAATGATATTGAATTGTATTTCATTAACTTTAAATTATTTAAACTTCTTTTAGGATGTTCAAAGTGAAAATTTTAGTTAACATTTTTACTGCCAATGAGAGTATGCATAAAAGGGAAATGTAAACAAAATTATCTTTTTTCATAATAATGCCAAAGTTTTAAGCCATGCCATCGTAGATTCAAGTTTCAGTCCGAGACAGCGACAACAAGCATCTGTGCACATTTCAAATCACTACCCCCTTCCTATATCCCTTCTATAACAGGCTCCGGTTTCTAGCCTCATCCTCTCATTCCCCTGTTACCTCACATTCTGGACTATGTGGCGTTGTTTTCCAAGGAAAAGAAATCGGGATCGTACTGTACGAGTTTTCTAAAGAGATAAAATTATCTTTATAAACAGACGCAACTAAAAAGGGATTTTCGTTATAGGCCGGTTCAAAATACATCGTCTAAATATGAATTCCGCCGGGACCAAAGAAAATATCGTTATAGACAGGTTTTTCGTTATAGGCAGATTTATCGTTATACACAGGTTTCACTGTAATAACTGGTGATTATACAGGGAGGTCATAAATTATTTAACCCATTTCAAAAATTAATAAAGAAATGATAATGTTACAACTACGGTTTTTTTAAATGGAAGAAAAAAAAGTTTTTTTCAAATAGGCGGCGCACCATAACTGTGTTCTAAATTTGCTACGGTGATAAATTTCCATACGCAATGGCTACCGATGAGCAGAAGCCGATGCCCGTTTTATGGTTTCCTTTTTTAGTGCTTCTTGAATATCTCGAAAAATATTAAGTTTTCACAGTACATGTGAAAGAGCAAATTAAAGAGTGTAAAATTTTCTACAAATACTTGCTTCTATTTTTCTTCTAGATTTAAAAGTTTCGCAGATAATGGCTCTCAAATATAGGAGATTTCCAATAATTTACGACACCCATAACTACCGTAATGCAGCGTTACCTATCTGGAAAAAATATTTAAAAGAACGTAGTTGTATCATTATAACTTTTTTTTTATTAATTTTTGAAATGGGTCCAATAATTTATAACCACCCTCTATATAATAACCACGGTAATAATGTATAACATCCGATTATTATCCACATTGACCGTAACATATATAATCTTAATTTGTACAAAAAATTTAATTATTTTAGTTATTTATGTCATATCATTGAACTTAGCCCACATGAAAATTATGATGATATTTAAAGGACATAATCATGTTATATGTAGAATTTGATTCTACTTTTTTTATGCTTAACCGTTCTTGACAGCTTTAACACAAGGAAGGAATATCAAAACCGTTTCCGCACAAATAAAGTCAAGTTATAACATATAAATAACTGAAAGATGCGAGTTAACATAGAACACTAATTAACTATAGTGCATCACTACATATCTAAACTAGTTTAATGTACTTTTAATAGTCATCATATTTTTAAAATTCTCTTTGCCGATTATAATAGAGGAATTGGTTAAGTAAAGTAAAAATTTTCAAGATTTTATGACGATTAATAAAATATTATTTAGTTTAGTTATCATGGCATCCAACGCAATGTAGAACATGTATTAGCAGAATTTGAACTAATTTCACTCCAATTAGTATGCGCAAATGTGGAGCGAATGTGTAGAGACGAACTAGCTTAGATATGCTAGAGCACACCCAGTACGTCCTCTTAAAATTTTCTCAATCTTAAACGGATCATAAAGTTGTTATGCGCTGTTTTCCTTCATTGAGTGACCATTCAGTTATACCCGCATTAAAACCTTATGTCCATTGCGCATGCGTAGAATCCATCTCATTACTTCCACTCTTTTTCCTAGCCATGCCCTTGTTACTTGTATTAACCGTGACATTATTACTTGCATCAAGCGTGACTTATCCTTATCCAAGTAAAAAATTCATCCAAATTAAAGAAAGCATATTGCTTTAATTCTTACAACAGCCGATTGTATGTTCTGCTTTTACCAGAAATGAACACATTCGGATAATTTAAATTACACAGATTAAAACACAACCGAAAAACGGTTACCAGCATTTGTTGCCCGCTGGGGAACTCGCATATGTTTGCTTAATCTGATACAGATCACAAAATTGTCATCCGCCGTAGAGTGTCCCTGTTTAGTTGTGTCCATGTCAAAAGTATAATGTCCATTACACAGGCCTAGAATCCATCTCAGTGCTTTCGTTTTCTTCCTAACGGCGACCCTATTGCTTGTATCAACCATGCCCTGTTACTTATCCGTATCCAAGCCCGAAATTCATCCAGATTAAAGAAAGCATATTGCCAAGATTGCCCTAATTCTTACACCAACCGATTGTATGTTCTGCTTTTACCAGACATGAATATCCCTGCATTCTGATAATTTAAATTAAGCAGATTAAAACACACCCGAAAAACGATTACCAGCATTTGTTACCCGCGGGGGAACTCGCATTAATCGAGTTTGGGTTCCGTTTCACGCCCTTTTCTGTTTCTATTTCTGTTTCTCTGCTTCCTGTGTGGGAATCGATAGCACCGCTCGCGAATCCCATTGCAATGCGGTCTGGAGTGGCCCAGGCTGTAAATTGAGCGGACTCCTAAAAGATACAAAAATGTCTATCGTTCCGGGGGCGGTTATGGGTCGCTTTTATTAGGGAATAGTTTTCGCCAAATTGTTGTGGAACAATAACGTCTATACGTGATTCACAATAAAGGATCCCGTCTTATGTCTCGTCCCCCGCTATTATGCCATCTAATCTTTATTTTCTTTTTTTCCGCATTGCATTTCAACTTGTGGAATGAACGCTTTAGATGATGATGATGATGGCGACAGTTTGAAGGGGCTTTATTGGTATTGGAAACAGACGCCCTT
Organism: Araneus ventricosus; assembly: GCA_013235015.1. Taxonomy (NCBI): domain Eukaryota; kingdom Metazoa; phylum Arthropoda; class Arachnida; order Araneae; family Araneidae; genus Araneus; species Araneus ventricosus. The sequence goes on along the minus strand of BGPR01000055.1, from coordinate 1,028,328 downwards.
ATTTATCATCAAGATAATTTGTTGGAATATTAACTACAATGTGAGACTGGAAAGTAGATATTATATAGTGTATCAGATATTGTGTACGCTTTGGTCACAGTTTATGAGACCACATGTAGACGGAATTCATTTAACTAATGTAAACGGAAAACAACCGGCTTATCTTGAAATTAATAGCACGCCATGAAACATTTATATAATGGAATGAATAAAATTTATTATTAATACTGCAACTACTTTGATTTCATCAATAAATTATTATCTATTCGCCAATTTAGCTTATACAACCTAAAATAACAAACCTTTAATCATGACGAAACCTAGAGGAATTTCTATAAACGAATATTTTCATAAAAATTATAAATGAGGATTAAAACTTCAAACCTAGTAAGTGTCAAAAGCGGAAATGTTGGGGAATAGCAACAATTTGTTTGATTATCCCTCAGGGACATCACGCTAGTGGCCACTTTACACGTTCTTTTGAACTACTTAGAGGAATACCAGGCACTTTTCACGTTACCAGATTATAAAATACTGTACATTTGGCACCTTAACGTCAAAAATAATGATTGAATTCTGTTTAATTTTTGGCACTTACATCATTTACAATTTTTATTTCTAAATTTATCCAGTTGTGTTTTAGTATCCTACCTAACTATCAGTTTAGTTTAGCTATAATAACGTTGTGCCTTGTGGGAAATACTAGGGCTGTTTTGGAAAGAAACCTTATTTTACCATAAATCGAATTGATGCATTAATTGCTTCCTCATAAATATTTTAAAAAAACCGTATAACGTAACTTTTTAAACATTGGAAACTACAGTAACAAACCTGGTTCGATTATATTCATCTAATAAGCATTTGTAAAACAAACTTACTTTCTTAGAACTTAAACTGGAGAAATAATATTCAGAGAAATAAATACATACTGCTTTATTCGACAGGCACGCGAGTAAATTTAGACTCCAGCACTTTGATATCGTTTCCATGACAACTCTTAAGGAGTTGTTAAAGTTGACACAAGTAAAGAAACCTGCTATTACCTCCATACTGTACATCGTAAAACACCATTATTTCGTGTTTAAAACTTTAAAGTAATGGGAATAATTCTTTTCTGACTAGTAATATGCAATTACTTACGTCAGAAATGTGCTTTTCATAAGAATATTTAGTTTTTTTCCTTCGCGATAGACGTTGCTTATTTGAATTTATTTCATGACTTCGTTCAGTACTGTGTTTTCATTAATTGTAATTGGATGTAGATTTACGATAAGGAACCACCTCCAATATGCAAATTTTGAGATGTTGTTTCCGCAAAAAGTTCTGTTGCTATATTTTTCAATTTTTTTTTATTGCACCAGTAAACCCGTGCGAAACTTTTGTTCATCCTTCCCTTCCAAAAAATGGTTTAGTCCTTTGCATGGTTTCAGATATTAAGAATGCATAACAAAAGAAATAATATATATGATTATAACATTTTGTCTATTACTGAAATATGTTTAGGAAATAGTTGTTTACAGCATGTTTTATCCGAGTTAAGTTAATTGCCCAAAGAGAGATTAAGTTAAATTACGTGATTTATATAGGTTAGCTTTATAAAATAGAAAAATAAATGTGTGAGGGAGCTGCAAATCCATGGCGCCACAATGTCTATGATGTTTTAATTTTTTTCTTTTAGATTAACTTTTACATTAAAAATGTATTTTAACGTAAACTGGGTATGCTATGTCTGAAGTTGGTAAAAAACCTATCCACTAATACCTCATTCATTACTGTAGTCTTTGCATTAGGAATCTTGACAACAGAAATAATGCTTTGCATAATTAGAGTATTTCTTCAACAGCTAGTAATTTGTTAAATTTTATAGAGAAATTTAATCACTTAGGTACAATTTTTAATAGTAAACTCGTAATTCATGAAATGGTAGTTCGTTATGATTATATAACACCATCCAATTGCCGTAGTATAAATCAAGAGATGAAATAAATTATTCACCATTGCAAAGCTAGAAACAAGCAATTTAATAAATAGTAATCTTACCTTTATTTATTTTATTTCATTTTAATTATTCTTTTTTACTTTTTTTTAACTCTTGCATCAGAAATTTTAATCTAAACCAATTAAATAATTCAAAATAACATTTTAACATAAGCCACTTAACGTTATGCTTCTTTAAATTTTGGGGTCTCTGTGGCATAATCATAATATTCTCAATACTGCAATCAACTTCAAATTGAAAATTTTGCTAATGTTTCTGATAATATTTGGCACTAGTGGTTTGACCGTGCCACATCTTTCTCAATCGATGCCGAAGAACTCAATAAAAGTAGCAAGTTAGGTGAACGAATTTGATCAAATATAATTAAAACTTAATTACAACTAAAACTTTAACATAGAAACGTAACACAGTTGAAAACACAGCTCGGAAAGTAGGAAAGAGCGACAAACACATCTTTGAGGTTTCTAAGAGGTAAGAGCATCTCCGCAGATATGCGCAGAGCGTGGTGACAAAAGACGATAACGATTATTATGATTATTATATCGATCGCCACAAATACGTTCTAAATACATCAAAATGTGTTAGGAAAATGTTAAGAATATATCTCTATATTTTTTTAGTAAATTAATGTCTTGTGTAGGAGAATTTCGCCTCACATTGTATTAAATAACGAATTTAAGCTTATTTTATTTATTTAATATTATTTTAAAACCTCCAAGTATTTCAATAAACGTGAGAAAAATTTTAAAAAGTATTGCTTAATGGCTTCCCAGGACATGCCATTAAAATATCAAGGTCGATGGCGCCGAAGATTCACCGTTTGCCTTGACCTGGTGCAAGCTAAATCTGTTGTCTTGATTAAAATGTTTGCATTTGGATATGTACGGTCATCTCATGTGTCGCGTTTATTATCCAAACATGGTGTAAAATTCTGAGATTTTTCCAAGGCTTTAACTTTTTTGTAGCTTTAAAATAACACTTAATCTAGCAAATCAAATTCTTATGTTCGATTGCATTAGTTGTTATCAAAAAGAAATTTTGCATATTCCACATACTTCACAACATCACAGAACTCGCTAAATTAGTACATAAAAGAGATATTTTGGCAGATTTTCCTGGTTTTTATAGGAAAAATAAAGTAAAACAACCGTTTTCAGAGACTGATTCACAATACCATTTACTTGTGAATAAGAATACAATCAAAGCTATCTAATAACACAGGCCTGCGAAATTAAGTTTTTGAAAAATACAAAAGAAGTGTTCGCTGATTTTTATGTTATTTGGTCAGCTGATTTCGAAAATGACTTCCATTTTTCCAACACGTCAGGATTTTATGTTAAATCGATATCGAGATTTTTGCTAAAATCCTTTTTGAAAAAATTCTCTCGAACAATTTTGCATGTGCTATCTGGCAACAGTGGTTTTTATCCATTTAGTCCAGAAAATCACCAACATACTATTTTAATTTGTTTTTAATAAGGTAACTTACATAAAATAGACGATTGACCAAGAGGAGCGAATATTATGTTTGTGTGCATGAAAGTTTGAAACAAATTTTAAACTGAGCAAAAAATCAAAACAAAAAAATGTTTCTGTTTATAAGTACGTACTCTTTTTCCTTTGAAACTTCTTTTTAATGTTCTTCTTTTATGTTCAATTTATGGTAAATGTTCATAAAAATCCAAGTAAAATTGAATTTCTCAAGAAAACGTGACGTGATAGAAATTTTTCAATATTTTTTTTAAATCAGCACCAAAAAATACATAAAGTTCAGCTATCAATTTTCTTGTATTTTTTTCATCGCAGGCCTGTGTAATTTTTATTTTTTTGCCTATGTACAAATTAAATTTTAAGAAGTCATTACTTTTATATGTTACCATAGCTCTAAAAATCAAATAACAATAGACCTTCTTTCTAACTTTTATTATCAAACATTTGACATCTATATATATAAAATAATTTCATAAAACCTTCAGACAGTTCGGCAGCCCCAACTACTCGACGGATTTCGATTATTTTTATTTCATATGAAAGCTTATGACGTCTAGATATGCTATCAAGGGTCGTCTGCTCTCCACCGCTCCCCATTTTCGAACGAAATCGAGAAAACATATAGAGAATGCGTAGCGGAGAAATGTGTTTTCGATTTCGTTCGAAAATGGGGGTTAGTGGGGGGAAGACGACCCTTGATTACAAATATAGACGTCATAAACTTCATATGAAATTGAAATTATCGAAATCAGTCGAGTGGTTGGGGCTGGCGAACTGTCTGAAGGTTTTACCATATTATTTTAAATATATAGATCCAGTAGTTCCATCAAAATGGTGTGTCAAAAATATTGTAAAATACCTTTTGTGGGTGATGGAAACTGTTTATTTAGGGCGATATCATTCTGTATTTATGGGATCTGAAGTTTTCTTTATCGTTTTATTCATATTTGTATGTTATTCTTTGTTTTGCATTTTAAATATTTGTAAGAAATAATTCTTTATAGCCATTCCGCAGAAAGTTTAAAGACTAAAACAATAAAACCTCAACACTAGAGTATTAGATTATATACAACGAAAAACATCCTAGTTATCGCAATAGCCATTCCATTTCAAATTTATCAATATATTGTATTTAAATCTATCACCTGCGACCTGTTAATATAAATGAAACACTTCTCATAACAGCTCATGGTTTGTTTGCCGTGAAACTCTGCATGCGTGTTCCAATTATTTTGGGGATTTGCCTCCATGTAGTAATTTATACACTTGTAACAGTTCTGTTTACCTCATTAAGCAAACTATAACACTGTATATTTCCATTAATGGAATTGCTTGCAGTCACAACAGATAAAAATTTCCACTTTAGGCTACATTAGAATAATTAATATTATGGTGTTCAGTGAGAAATTGCGCCTTGAAGTTAATTGCATTATTTATTCGTGGCTGTGTGGTGAAGATGAGGTCTAATTGGTTAAATATATAGGAGTCTAAAAAATATATGAATTTATATGTTGATTAAGTTTGTGTTATGTGTATGCATCTAGTTGTTTTTGTTCTCTAAATACATAGGAATCCCATTTAGAAATTAATCATTATGTATTTATGGCATCTAACTTTAATGCCGGTGAACTGAATGCATTAGGAATATTAGTAAACATATGGGAAATGTAGTGATAATGGCTACAGAGGTTATTTTAAATTAGTACACTTCCAACTGAAATATTCAGAGCTGAACCTTTTATAAAACCACTGCGTGTTTCATTGTAATACCTACAATTTTTATTCGACTTAGTATTTTTGTAAAGATTTGTGTATATCTGAAAAATAAATTTTCGATTAACTTGCTATCTAAATTTGAATACATTGAGAAAGGCATATTTGTAGCTTCAAATATTCTATTCATATGAATTTAAACTCCAGATTTATATTATTTGATTGTGATGAATATTATTTTTCAAAATGTGCCTATGATAACGCTTTATCTAATGTAAATGATGTTTGATCTGCGCAAGAAATGTGCATGCATTTAATTATTTTCTTCACTAAATACATAGTAAGCCCATTTGTAAATTAATAGTTATGCATTTATTATAACTGCCGTTTATGTCCATGAACTAAATGCATGAATAAATATTGGAAAGCATATGAGAAAAACAGAGATAACTAATATAAAGATTATTTTAAATTAGTAAACTTTCGACTGAAATATTCATAGCTGAACATTTGCCAAAATTACTGTGTGTTTAATTGTAGGTCATGCAGTTTTTATTGCACCTATTATTGTTTTGAAAAGAAATATATATATATGAAAGATAAATTCTGATAAACTTGATATTTAAATACGAATACAATGTCGTTTCAAATAATCTATCGATATCAAATTAATTTCACAGATTTATATTATTTTATTGTATTGAACATTATTTTTCACAATAATGCTTTATCTAGTTTAAAAGAATGTCTGCTCTGTGGAAAAAATAAATGACAACAGCAACTCTGAGTATTGATTTTATCGTAGAATTTGCAGCAGAATTTAGAATTCTGTGAAGAAATGCTTTATTTGCATAAAATATCATTTAGAATATACAGATTCTTGTATGATTCTATTATTTTATTCAATACAGTTTTGCTGAAATTTATGAATTTTTTCAGTTCTTTCAGGAACAGGAACTTTTAGGGAAATGGTTATTATAATCGGGATTTTTCTTTTATTTTTTTAACTCATTTTAATTTGTGTTAATTTCTGTTTGCTTTCTTAAATTTTTGATGGTTGAAATAGTTTCCTTGTACACTTTTATGTGAATCATGGAAAGATGTGGATATTGATACTGAGTATACTTTCATTTGAATCTTGGTAAGCCATGCATAATGACAGTAATATACGTTCCTGTGATCGTTTGAGGACGCCCGTACGGAAAACGTACGGTTCGATCTGGCTGATGTTTCCCATCGCGCGTGTGTGCTCAGTGCCGGCGCACTTTTCTTGTGAAGCGCAAAAGCTGGTGTCACGCCGACGTGACAGTCGGTAGCTAAAAGCCACAAGAGCCGGCACGCATTTATGACAGTCGGTGGCTAAAAACCACAAGAGCTGGCACGTATTTGCGACAATCGGTAGCTAAAAGAAACAAGAGCTGACTGACATGTATTTCTGTCAGTCGGTAGCCAAAAGCCACAAGAGCTGGCACGTATTTGTGACTTTTGGGGAGAATGTGCCAAGTAGCTGGCACACCCGCGTGACAGTTGTCCACAAAGGGTTTAAAATATGCATATTGCTAAAAAGTACACATTCATTTGAATTTGAGTTTGAATTTCAAATAAAAGCTGTACATAGTGACAATAATATATTTTCATATGAATCATGGGAAGATATACATAATGACAGTATTTCATCTTCTTGTAACTCGTCTGAAGATATGCATATTGAAAATAAATCATAATCTTTACTGTTGTAATTTTCAGCAACTCGATTTCAATTATTTTTGAGAGGCATAGAAGGGAAGCATTTTTCAAATAATCAATTTCCCATGCCTTATTATAATGAAATTTGGAACCAAAAGGGGTTTTAGTCTCTCACTTTTGATTGTTCTTTTGTATATTTTTAAGTATGTAAATAATGCATAGTGTATTCACAGAATGATATTATGTTTGTTTACAAATTTTATAATCTTCCTTATACTGAATGTTCTTATTTTTCTTTTTACAGATTGTGCCTGCATTTTTCGTCGGGGACGAGTAGTCTCGTGTCATCTGCTCTCTTTGCCGTCCACCCCGTTCACACAGAGGCCGTAGGTAGCTATGCACTCATACACAAACAACCTTGCACTACCCCCATTCCTTGGCAAAGACGAATCATTTTTAAATACTACGCTTTTTAAGCATTAAAGAAATTTTTAGAAACCTAAAGAACATTAATTCAACAATGACAGACTTAATAGTCTAATCGTTTTCAGCAAAATTAATTAGTTTGACAAACTTAATATACTAAACTATCTCACCAAAATTAATTAGCTCCATATGTTAAGAAACAATTTTATTTAACTTGACTTAAAATGGAATTTATAAACGAGATTTCAGGCACTTAGGCATGTTCTAGAAGGACTGGAATTTGTTTACTGGTATAAAATGGATGGCAATACACCATGCTAAAATTTTAAGAACTTAATCATCAGTTAATTGTATTTTGATACGCTACCAGTGGCACCATTTCGTTTGAGTTTGGAAAACAATAGATAGTAGGATTAAAAATAGAAACTAATTTAACTTTCCGTCGGTCGCATCTAATCTGCGAGATGAAGCACCCATACTTTTTTGTTGTTAAGTGTAAGGTTTACCAAGAAAAGTGTGGGACCTCTAGTAGCTTCCTGAAAAAAAATTCTGCTGTTTAGTGTACACTGTGTTTTAAAAACGTTTTAATTCAATTCATTTGGCGCTTTAACTTTGAAATGATAAACTCTTAAGTCTTTTTCATTCGTTATTAAAGCAAATAAATGCGCAGATATATAAAATCCCACTGAAGAACTTTATCTGGATGTAAAAGAAACATAACAAACAGGATACCTATAGGAATGTCTGTCTTGAAGTACAGATTTAATTTGTTAGAATATAATATAAGAATTTAAAAAATTAAGCAATATTCTTTTTGACTCGGTCATACGACTTTTCAGCGCTGACAACTATTTACAGATTACTGAACTCAAGGTGAAGTCTGGTCTTCAACCTGATCGTGAAAACCTCGATTAATGTTAATTGTAGTTAAAGTGTATAATTTATTCTTGTCTATACATCTCTTAGCTCATATTCAAATGTTTTGAATGTCAGTTATTTTGTTGATTACTGTCTTGAAGCCAACGAACTTAGGTAAATCCCTGGCAAAATATGCTAGACTTTTTAGTATGCATGCAATAAATCCGTAATTACCATACAGATAGGCGAAACTAAAAAATGTTGGAACAATTAATCAAGAATTTGTACACTATTTTACACTTCTACAGAGTCTATTTTAATGTAAGTAATTATATAACATATTTATCACTTATGCAAATACATTTAAAAGAGGGGAGTGAATAAAAAATGAAATATTGGCTCTTAAATCTTTCATGAAATAAACGTATACAAATATATCTTAAAGTAACTGCGATTTAGATACAATCGAACTTTAATTTCAACTGTCTTAATATTATCCTTTTATCTAGAGGAGAAAATATTTTAATGATAAAAAAAAATTCCGACCACCCTCCACTTTATTCAGAGGAATGTTGTCGTTTTCAGTGTGCTTTATATGCAACTTATTTCTAAATATCATTTATTTGGAAAGCCTATAAATGACTTTTCGCTGAAAAAAAATTAAAAATAATATTTAGAAAATTAAACTTTATTTTTACTAGTAACTATTGCAACGAATCGAAGTTTCTTCATGCTATTCTTAAATGGCAAATATTTTTTTTTATAGTTACAGAAAATAATTTAAGGATTTAAAAATTCCAGTAATTTATGTAAAATATCTACTAATAGTATTTCGTTGAAATAAGATAAAATTTTCTTAAACTGAAATAACTTTATTTTCTCAGAAAAACAGCGAGTTCATACACAGATTGTTTTGTTCTTGCTCTAAAATTTTTGCAATTCGGAGCATTCCTTAAAAATGTCTAACTATAATTATTTATACCAAACCAAATGTAATTAGGGAAATAACGTATAGAAAAAAATATTTTCGGGATTTCATGATGAACTTTTATTTTCTTCCTTACTCTTATTTACGATTTTTGTATTTTTACAATTAAATGCAACTAACTATTATTAAAATTGCATAGATAAGATTATATATCTAATATGTATGCTTTTAGCAAATTATAATAACTTTTCACTTTTATGTACAAGTTTTTTCCCCCTTGAAACATTATTATTATTATAAAGATTGGCGAGACACATAAAAATTTTCTTTATCTAAACACATTTTAAATTTTTATCGAATCGAATTATTCTATTAATATTTATAATTTCAAACTACACTGTATGTTATTTTCCAAATTTTCGGCTAAAATAATTTCACACATTAGATTACTTTTTTCTTTTGAAGTAACTGTACATCAATAAAAAAGTGTTCCTTATTTTCGAGTATAAATGTCTTTATTAGATCTCTTATTCTTTTCTTGTGAATGCTTTTCACTCATGGTTATTAATGTAAATGTTATCATAAAAATTGCTTTACTTATGGAAATAATGCAATGCAATTTTTTTGAGGTGGCTCTTAATTTCTCATTTTTGATTAGATTTAAGATAAAATTATCGTGTATTATGCATTGCATTCTTAAGAATACGAGGAAACACTACTTTAACGGTTTTCTCTAGATTAAAATGATCAGATTGATATCAGATACGTGTTCCAAACTTTTAATTTAATATCAATAACCTCTGACAAATATTTGTGATAATCTGTAACACATAGCAAAAAATAAATATATAAAGACAAAAGTATTGATCTTTCAAAATTAAATTGATAAACAGTTTGAATATAGTTAAATATCTTCACGACATATTAGTATAGCACAAAGTGATATAAAGTAACCTTGCCAGGTACGGAGGGAAAAAATCCACATTTAAAAAAAAAATATTTTCATATTTTGTTCCAAAGAAAACATTTCATTTTTAAAAATTTACTTGCGATGAATTCTTTTTCCTTCTAAAGAAATTATTGAGAATTATTTTATATCTTTTCAATCGGACTTCAGTTATTTGATGCAGAAATCAGTGTCGTCTTAATACGCTGAAGATTTGAACAATGAAGATTTTCCTTTTAACTTAATTAAAAAAATTCCATCTCCATACACATAACTTTGTCTTATTAAAGATGCAATGCATTACTTTCCATTACATGTAGGAACAATTTTTGCGAATAGCGTTCCACATATTTCAGATGCTATCTGAACATTTTTTCGCTCTGCTCCATTTTTTTCTCCTTCCACTGCGGTTTGGGTAATGACCGTGTAATAACAGACTGGATGTTTGTTTTTTGTTCCATTCCCTTCTATCTTATCGATCAAATTCTTCACCAATATGCGGTTTCTTGTCCGACCATAAACAGTATTTAAGTGTTCCATAACGTTGCCATCCAATGATAACCACATATTACACTATATATTAACTTCAACTGCACTTATCAGGAGCTCAACTATTTACCAGATGGAACGACGTCAAATAATTCTTCTGCCCACATAAGGAATTTCAGATCTCCTTTATGGCCCTCATAATTACCGTTGCCAAAAGGACATAAATGATTTCATACGCCGTGAAAGGTCGGTAAAATATTGTGCCACTAACTAGAATCAGTGAGGATTTAGCAGACGACTGTTCTTCCTCAGGAATCAGGAAATATTTTGTACGTTACGTAAAAATTATGTTCTTTGTGGAAGGAGAAATGATTTATTGTGGACAGACAGTGTTTCGGATTCAGAGGTTCACTTTAATTAGTTTTATGTGATAATCTGTTTACATACAGGGTGTCCAGTACAGGGTGGGCGATTTTCAATAAATGGAATAGTAAGCAAATTATAACAGTTATGTAGTAAATTATTCTTGAAAAAGATTAATGGCGGAGGTCAGGAAATTTTGTTAGTATGGCTTCATCAGAAATCAGAGTAAATGTCACTGACTATTGGCGTACAATATTCAGAAGCTCTCAGTTGTTGAAAAACTGTTGGAAATCATTCAAAAATTATAGTATGCACACACACGCGCACATAAATTACTGAATTGGGTGCTACATCTAGCAAAGGCATCATTTGGCCCGTTGCTGTAGGGGATAGGTACTGTAACTTACGACGCAACGTTAAAATTTAGGGCATCAATATTGTGTTTAGACACTTATCCGGAATAACCTGGTTTACAGAAGGCTATACGAATACTCATCAGAGTGGACAGGATTTCACTTTTCCTGTTGCAATATTTTAATGTGCACGTCATTGCTTTGCACAACCCGCACACCATTGGTAAGCGTATGGGGGATTCTGATTGGCCACTGTAGACGCCGAATCTTAATTCATGCGATTTCTTTTCGTTCGATGAACTGAAGGATGCGATGTATCGACAAAAGCCGACAATTCTGGCAAAGCCGGAGCAAATCATCTGCAATAATTGCATCAGTCATAAATGTACATCAACGACACAGCACGACGTTGGTGCTCATTTTATACTTTGTATGTACCACATCGTGATGATAATGTGGACTTTTCGGAATCATTGTTTGCTATTTTCAACAGTTTTTCAATGGCTGTACGCATTGAAGCTGTTACCTGTCAGTGACATTTGGTACTGCCACAGGGAAACATATAAAAAGAAAAAAATCCTGTCCCCAAGTATTCATCTACTGTAAGAAATTTCTTTTATAAAAGTTCACTACACGATTCTTAAATTCTACCATCCATGTTTTTCATGAATCTAATGCTGAAGAATAAATATGAATAAAACTGCGCACATTACTTTGCAGCTGTTAAAAGTTTAAATATCATAAAATGTGAAAGTTATAAAAAATATACTTAACCCAGAGTAATTCAAATAAAAATTATTATTGTTTCTTTTTACTTTGTGGCTGAAATCTTAAAAACGTACTACATTCTTAATTTGAGGGATAATCTAATACCAATAACAAATACATTTCTAGTTGTTGATCTTTATTGCATTTAAGGTGAATTTTTAATGAGAAGTTCATGAAGAATTTTGAATGAGAAGTGATGATTTTATCATCAAGTGACTCGGAGAATGCATGCTTTGCAGTAAATGATATTTTTTCACTTGATTTACCTTGATATTCAATAACTTGGAAGGTCATTCTCCTTCTACATCAATTTCAGTAACTTTCTAATATAATTAATGAGAATTTTAATAAATTAACTAAAAGTAAATTAGGACTTTAGGAATTGTTTTCATTTATTTTTTTAATTCTATAGAATTGTTCGTGCCTTTTTCAATAATGTCCATTTTCTTGCGAATTCAGATTTATTTTTAATATTTTTTATTTTATAGGTTCTCCATCTTAAAATCTTACGTAATTAAGGCTGGATGTAACAATTGTATGAAATAGGAAAAAAAATTTTGAAAGAAGAATAATTCTTATTGTTACATAATTGCATACTTCTCACACAAACAACCAATTAATTTGAAAATAATCAATGAAATTTTTTAACTTGATAAAAGGTGTTTTTTAGAAATTCTGCCCCATAATGATTCTGTAGTATTTATTTTTTATTGAGAATAATTACGATAATGATCATTTGTCACAAGCATTTGTTTTTCAGTTTGAAAAGAATCTGATGTCTGTAAAACTATTGTGCAATACAGATGCATATATTGACGTGATTGTTCGTTCAGAAGATTTTCTTTTTCTCATCCATAGGTGAGCGGGGTGGTAGGTCGAGCCGAACTTCTGTCTGCTGTTGCCTTCCTCTGTGCCTTACTTTATTATATTCACAACAGATATCAACACAAAACAAATGGTGAGTTCTGAAATCTGAATCTTGCTTCTTGTATATTCCAAATCTATATAAACATTTCTCCTGTGAGGCTCCCAGAAAATGCGTTATTTAGTTATAGGATTTGGCGAAATCTAGAGCAATTAATGAATCACGTGATTTCACTTTCCAAACGTAAACAAGCAAGTGAGTTTCAGCCTTCTTTTTATTGAGTTAAAAGTGGATCTAAGTCGTGCTGTTAAATATTATCGAATCGTCAATCATCATCAATAAAAGAAGGCGAATTCAACGTGCAGATGAATCAGTTGAAAAATGCTTTGAAAGGCGTTCAGGTTGAAGGAAATTAATTTTTTTCAATGGACTGGCCAGACTTCAGAAAACGATGTGATTGTCAAAATGGATTTCCTTTGGGAGATTATTCGCCAAATGTGATAACCCAGAAACTTTTTTTCCTTTACTTATGGTGAGCTTTTTAACGGTTGGCAAGATTATGGCGAGAGTCGAGATGAAACCGCACCGTGTTCTTACGTCTAACCATTGTCTTTATGGATTTAATTTGAATATTGATTTTGTCTTCTAAATGCTTTTAAATTCAAGGTAAAGACTTTTTTTAAGACCAACAAGTTTTTTCGTGCTGATATAAGCCAAAGCATCAGAAACAAATCTACTGCGTTCAAATATAAATGTATTTTTTCTAGGATGCACGGTGCCCTTATTATAGCGAGCAAAGAGAGCAGACTATGCGTAGCAAACCTGAGTGAATTGCTATCAAACCTTCTGGGGGTTGGCAAACGTTAGAGGGCATGTGAAGAGTCCCCTAGAAGTATATAATTCATTATATTGATAAAAAATGTAGTTAATTAGGCAACAAATTGAAATTAATGTACTTTTCTTCACTCATCCCGGAGAATCACTTCCAGTATAAGGATTATAAGTACCGTGTTAAATTATCAGGTGCTTAGTTTTGCTGGTTTCATATATATAGGTCGAATTTTTAGTGGTGGCAACTATATATATTTTAGATATTGTTACGAACATTGAATGTCGCTTCACAGCACTGTTAGTCTTCTACAGGGGCATGTATGAGAATGCTGGTGGAATAGAGCCATCGATTTCTGACCTTAATGACAAATTTGGCGACGAAATGTTGGATCTCAAAAGTAATGAAATTTTCCTGATATCTCTATTAGGAGCCGAGATCCGGATTTATCCAGATGATTCCGTGTGACGTCACGGCCTGTCGGGGTGATCGGATCACAAGACAGTGTGTGTGTTGATCGACTGGGATCGCCTTTGGAGTGCGAACGTCTTTGGAATCTCTCTTTGGAGTTTTATCCGCTGTGCGAGCTAGTAAGCTGTTAGACGCCAAGCGGTATTGAAACTGCTGTTGATCTTCTTACTGGTGAATTGCTGTCTGTGCAAGTACTGTTTTTCTTGTAACCTGCGCTTCGTGTTTTCTGGAATATTCGAGAATGAAGCTTCTTTCTCCGTTATTCGGCTTCTTGGACTGTTGACACCGTACACACAACAGGATGGATTTGTGTAACAATGCACATCATACATATAAGGTTCTAAGTTTTACACACGTTTGATGTAACCACTAGCATTGTGTAAAATGAGTTCTCAGAGACGTGGAAACCATTGGGAATCATTGGTACTGGATCCTGATCCATTGCCTGAAGAACGCTTTTAAATGTTTAGAACCAAATCCCATGGAGTGGTTCCTTAATCTTAGGGTGTTGTAATATCTTGGCCTAGGTGTGACCAAATAATTTCAAGCTTAGGTTGGCCTAAGTACTTTATTTAATACAGCAATAATTAAGAGACACTTCTCGCAGAGAAGTCTTGATTAAATATGATTATTTACAAAGGAAGCAACAAAATCATAGTTCTAAAACGTCAAAGTTCTATGAGCAATTAGTCCATGAAGACTAGTAATCATCGGATGGATAACTTCCACCTATCAACGTGATACCAAACCACGAGACTACCAAGAGTGTTCGCAAGTTCATGAGCCGAGATTCCGGGGATGCCGATTCCTCGGGGTTGCCTACCAAAGTCCGACTTCAGTCGGGACTTTCAATCCGCTGATCACACAGCTTTCTTCGGTACTCCGGAGCCTGAAAAACAGTTCGAGACTCCTAATCCGTTTCTCTCCGCCGTCTCTCCTCGAACATCAGTTTTTATCCACTCCTTCAGGGGGTGGATGAAGTGGTGAAGCTCCACCTATCTTTTCCTTCACTGGATAATGGTACTCTGGTTGACCAACAGCACCCTTCCTAGTGGTCAACCCCGATTATGGGAAGGTTCTTGAGTTTTCGCACCACCGGCCTATTCAGGAATGATACCAAAGGGTACCGCTAATGTGTTCGCTGACAGTGATGGATTCCTCCGCATTGTGGCGGTCCTCTGTGTGAAGTCCTTTCTCTTGCATCCGCCTCGTTAGCGATGTCCAAGTGCAACTGTCCTGCTGTTTACCGCCAATATCAAAAGAGCCGGCACTCTTTTTCTCATGGGAACGTTGCTCGCGGGAAGGAAACCTTACAGTGTATATCGAAGCCACAGGGTCCTGTAGTTTGGGCTAACTCAGGAATCGGTGAGTTCCGATCCATCTCCACTAACCATAACACAGTTTCCATTTCTTCGTCACTCACTGGTGGATGACCAGATCGAGGCGTGCTTGACACATTTTCACGTCCTCTCAATCACATTGCTGCATCTTGGTAAGGCAATGTAGATGCACAGAAAGCCTCTTACAGTCGTTAAAGTCCATGAACGCTCGTTCACAATTGCCCTGTTCCTCTTATGACTGCGACACGCATGGAGGATGAAGAGAAAGAGTTCATTTGCAAAAGTTGCAGGGTAGGCATCTAACTTTCATGTGGTATGAACAACATTTACTTGTTCTATATTTAACGGCATCGCTCCAGCATTGTTGCAACTTTAAAAAAAATTAGATAAAATAATGTCAGTGCTTAACAGTTCCACTGCCATGAGAGTAAAGCATACTTTTTTACGAAAAAAGGACTAAGTTCAAGAAGAAGCCTGAAGCTATGGGTCGAGGAGAATGATTTGCGGATGCCATAAAACTTAAAATTGCAAGGTGGCATAGTAAGGTACCGGCTTTGGGGTTGGAGGGCTCCAGGTTCGAAACTCGATTTCACCAAAACCTTGCCATGTATGGAGGCCTGTTGCACTTTAAATCATATGCAATGATCAAACGCTTTCCCGCTGGCATAGCGCGGAATCTTGGAGAGGAGAGGTCGTCCTCGTCATCTGACCGCTGTTAAAAATTACATGGTAGATCCCAAAATAGCCGTCGTTTTGCTTCAAAACGAGATATTAATATAACTAAATTAAACTAATTTCAATTGCATGTGTTTTGGAAAATAAATTAACGGAAAGGGCTGCATCCGACCATTACGGTGCGTCTAGAAGTACACTGCAAGAAGAAAAATTAACTAAAACGAACTAAGATGAAATAACTTATAAGATAGCGATGGAAATGTAATAAAATTTCTTTCTATCATTCTAATTTGGCTATAGAATCAAAATATATCCATTTGTAGGCAAAAAAATATTCGTCTTTATTTTAAACCTTGTGTTTTTTAGTGTGGCGAATATTACAAGACATATTTAGATTTTTGTAATTTATCGACTTAAAAATTAATTGCCATATGTAATTTACATAGCTTAGATAAATTTGTTTAATATGACCAACATGATGAAAAGTGTTTAAAGAAAGGTTTTGAACAGTTATAGCTCATTCCAACCAAAAATATAAATTTTATATTAAATTTTCCTTAATGGGTCCATACTAACCACTGCTCACCTAAGTGGTCAATGAACCTTAATGCCGCTTTCAAAAAATGTTTCTCAGAAGTTTATAAAGGAAGAAAATTATTATATGTGAAATATGGAACTGTATCAAAAGTGTTTATTTTCTTAATATTCCTTTTATTTCGATACAGCTGTAATTTCTCTTTTTATTTTTTGTAAATACTTCCATTATTAAATTAATCATTTTAATGAATTAATAACTATTTAATTAATTTGTTTGTAGCTTGGCAAGAATGCGGAGTAACATCCGTGTTAGCAGTTTTAGGATTACTATGTAAAGAGCAAGCCTTGACAGTGCTGGCTGTCTGCTGTATATACGAGATTGTAAGTCCCAAGGTAAGTACCAATTTTCATAAAAATCATTTATGTTGTTTAATGTTCTGTTAAAAAGTAATCCACAGAAATAAAACTGAGACGCGAATTTTATTGTATAGTATAGAAATCTAAATCACTAAATAGATTTTCGTGAAATTTTGCTCACAGGTATTCTGAAGCGTAGGGAAGGTTTTAGTGAAGGTATCGTGACAATTAATTAAAT
The DNA here is from genome assembly GCA_013235015.1 of Araneus ventricosus. Classification (NCBI taxonomy): domain Eukaryota; kingdom Metazoa; phylum Arthropoda; class Arachnida; order Araneae; family Araneidae; genus Araneus; species Araneus ventricosus. Next base: position 1,010,996 of record BGPR01000055.1, on the reverse strand, counting down.
AGTTAACCTTTCATTAATTAAAAATTATTTCCATTGCGCATGCGTAGTTTAAGCTCTGCTGCTTTCTCACCCAGAAAACTAAACATAATTAATAACTTTTTGAGAAAATTAGATTTGCACTGTTTTAAAAAACTTTTGGTTCAATTGATTTTTCAGTTTCATTTTGAAAAAAAATATTTCAGGCGATAAAAGGATTTTGTGCATTATAGTGTTTTTTTATGTAAAGGCATTTTTACATTAAAAATATCGTCGGTTAACAAGGAACACTACCTATCTAATTTTTTAAAAATTTCGATGAGGAAGAAAATTTTCAGTTTTCCGAAACCAATAACATGGTTCTGCATGCTTCTACCAGATGTGATAAAAAATTCAGAAGTATTCAGTATTGATTGCGAAACATTGAGTATTTTCTTCCTCTTTGATATTTCTAAAAATTTAGATAGGCAGTGTTGCTTGTCAAGCGACGATATATGACATAATTTTTTTATACCCCGAGCAACATTAGGTATATTAGCTAGTTTAAAATAAAATAATTCTATTTGATATCATAATCTGTTATTGTAAGAGTATATAAAAGCGCATTTTCTAAACTCAGGATTATAATAGCGTCACCGATGGTTTTTCAGTAGAAATAAAAATGTTAACTATGGAATTATATTATAACTGCTTAATTTAAAGGACTATAAATACAAAATAGTTTTCAAAAGTGCAAATTCAACAAACTCGAAAAATGTGAAGTGGAACATTAATTTTTGATATAAAAGTGCTTCAGACTGGTTTCAATCGATAAATTGTCCTCAGACATCTTGTAAACACGTGGGCATTTATGAGATGCAGAACGATTATAAAAGTGAAATTTATCTAAATCTATTTGAAGAATGTTTACAAATTTGTCTGGAAATATTAAAACAATTGAAACATTTGAAAGATAAACAGCTTTATAATCTCGCATTGTTTATTTTTTAAATATCCTATTTCAAATGCAATTTTTCAATTTGATAGTAAAATAGATAAAGTTGCACAATTTTTGTAAATATCGTCTACAACTGAGAAGATTGAATTGTGTGTTTTCAATTTACATTGTTTACGACACGAGAACCTCTTTATCAGTAAACATTTTTAACCTCTTATATCAGTAAACATTCGAATTCCACTATTTTGTATTTACATTCTGGAAATACAAAGATTAAAATATATTTTTATATATCTCTAACACTGAAAGAATATATATGTATTGTAGACTAACTGCAAAATCCGACTTACTGCAAACATCGTTTTCGTTTTCCAATGCATCTGCCAAGCTAGAAAGAAATAAATTCATAAAAACAGCTTTTAAAAATACTTTCATTAGTGTTTTAAAATTATATTTATTATTTTTATTTCAATTATATTTTACTTCTCAGCCTTCAATTTAGAATTCATTATCTCTACTAATAATAAAGGAGAATGTGTGTGTGTCTGTTATCGCTCTACAGGGATGACCGCTCGACCTAGAACTACGAAATTCGGCACAAACATATTTTGGAGGGTGGAAATGTGCACCTCGGTGCACTTTTTAAAAAATTTTAATTAGAATTTTAGTTAATTACAAATTAAGCAAAATGATGGCGTATTATCGTGCAGAAATAATTTTACGCTGAAAGAATTTTTATCTAAAAGAGTTAAAAATTGCCTTTCCAATAATATCAATTAGGTTGCCGTAAATATTTTCTCTAATCTTAATAAATTAAAAAAATATTTTTTGGCAAAATTCACAATAATACTTTTCATTGTTGCAACGCAATTGGAATCTTATTAATTGTTTAAACAAATTTTATTTGCGTGTTTCTCTCAAATTGTTGAAAGCTAAGGTAATATCTTAATGTTTAATGCCATGTTTTAATCAGCAAATTTGCTGCTATGTTTATACAGCTAACATGCTGCTGGAAGTAAAATGTGCTGCGCCATTTTAAAGTTAAAATCAAATGCATATTTTGCGAGCGGAATAAGAGAGTGAAGTTGATGCCTACAACATGCATTTGGATGTTACATGACACAGACAGTTACTTGACTCCATTAGGGACTACCATGCAGACAACGAACAGAACAGGTGTAAGACCACTGAAAGAAAGTGGGTTAAATGTCTATCACAATTTGAAATTTAAAATTACTTTGTTCTAAAATTAATTTAAAATTAATAAATTACTTTAATGGAATCATGAATATCAAATCATGCCTAAGAGATTCAATTGAAATTATATTCACGGCGAACAAGCTGGTCGACGAAGGCGGCTAGTTATAAATATTATAGAATTTAGTAATCAATTTTTTTTCTTCCTATCAGGTGGCATCATGCGCATTGAAACAAAATTTAATTAATTTATGGGCTAAGATAATTAAGTTTGGAAAATAGTAAAATGGCGTATTTTGTCGAGAAAAATAAAATTGTAAAATTTCCGAACTGTATCACATTAGGAAGTGAAAGGAAAGTCGTTTTTAAAATTCTATCTTTACAAACATGAAGGAAGTGAAATGAAAGTGTCTAAAACCAAAGCGCTGTTGCCAGATTTTTCAACTAGCTGACGAAATATGTGTTCTTTGAAAAAAAAGTATCACTTCACTTTTCGTTTGAATGTTTGTAAACCATATCTGGATGTCTCTCTCTTTTTCTTCTAAGAAATAGTCAAGTTCAAATGTAAAAAGTTTTCAACCTTTACTGAAAAGACTAATGCACATATCAATGCGACTTATGTGAACTTAATATCTTGGCAAAGTAATATAAAGTATTTCGTTCAGCGAACGGCATGTTATTATCGATTTAATCTCGAAAATTTACTGCGAATAAATTCTAGGAGTTTTTCTTTAATAGTTTTGAATCTCGACTGCGTTCAATTTATAGAATATATATTGGAATTCTATTTTAGCAAAATTAGGATACATTTAGAAGTATAATTAAATGGCATATAGCCAATTAAATTTTGATATTAATAAAGGTAACATTATGATGAAGTGTTCCAAAGAAACATACGTGATATATAAACTATAATTTATAGTCCTTTTTAACATTTTTTGCCACTAATTTACTAGAAAGAATATTATTCTTCATGTTATAATCATGTTGTTAAGAGTAATAAGATTTAAAGAAGAGAAAATCTCCTGAAATGTAGCTTTACAGACATATTATTTGCCTGATATAAACAGTTTATGTGAAATATAATTTTTCTCTTTTCTTTTGGTATACATACATATATTTGTCCACTACAGTCCTTCTTCCCCACATTAACTTGAGAACGGCGACAACTATTGCCACAAACTTGGTGTCTAGGTATAGAAAAGTGACCATACGCTACACGTTGAGATCTCTTACAGCGCCGCCTAGCTGCAAACAATGGAGTTAACGTTCCTATCTCGATGCACGATACGGGAAAATTCAATTAGAAAATTTTAGAGCGTCTTAAATTTAGTACGAAAAGACACCTTGTGCACATTAATACGTAACCAGCGGGAGTGGTCTCCCCTAAACTTTCTCGTATACTTTCTAAGTGGAGATTCGTCAAAATCTCGAGTTCGAATTTTTTTTTGACGATTACAATACTTTCTCTTTGTATACTTCGTATACGAGAAAGTGAAACAAACCAACAAACCTGAAATCAAATATCTGTTGCCACGTTTCGAAAAAATATTACTTTGAAGCAGGTGAGATAAAATAGGCAATGAAATGAATACTAAAGCGAAAATTCTGCTTTCCCAAGAAAACAATTTATACTACCACAATCGTAACAATTGCAAAAGCTCGTAAATAAAAGATTTACTGAAATAATGAGATCGGTTTGAATTTTATTTACAATAATAAAAAATTTGTTACAATTCATGTTTGAGAACATTATTTATTGTTGTAAATAAAATTTACAACAATAACAGATTGCTACCAGTACTTTGCGCATGAGAATCGGATTAAAAGAAATTGAATGTGCAATTTGAACGCCCTTTTTGACGGATTTGGCGCAAAATTTAATACGGGCCTACATTATTCATGATGATAAAACTTTGTACCAAATTTTATCCATCTAGCTATTCAAGTTTTTGAGTTATAGTGTTCACATGACCGCGGACATACAGACTTCCCGTTGACGGAATTTGTCCAAAATTTGATAGAAACCTACAAATTATGTTTGAAGACCACATACCAAATTTCAGCCCCGTAGCTCTAATAGTTTTCGAGTTATCGTGTTCACAGACAGACAGACATAATTCCAAAATTGTGTTTTTCGGACTCAGGGAGGTCTAAAACGTGGAGATTCGTCAAAATCTCGAGGTGGAATTTTTTGACGATTACAATACTTTTTCTTTGTATACTTCGTATACGAGAAAGTAAAAAAGAACGATTAAAATGCACATTTGTTTGTTTTCAATTTCCGAAACTGTGACGTCTGAAAACGGGTTAAAAAGAGAAAAAAACAACTGCTTATCACTAGATACCTTTATTTTTTTGTGTTCAAACCGCTCTCCGTCTCTACAACAAGGATTTTTGCTCTTGTTTGAATTTCACTTTGCACACATTTTAGCATCTCAGTTGCTCCGCTAGAGCAGCCACTGTAATACGTCATCGAAGTCCTGCAATGTTGGTGGAAGGTCCATACACCTGCTGTTTGAGTTATTCCCACAGAAAAAGGTGTAATGGTATCATTTTTTGCAAATAATAATGTTCGGCTCTAATCTAATTCTGTTTGGAGGATTCCTGTTAATCAGATCATATCTTATCCTCAAAGGTTACAAAAGATATAAAACGCGACAAAAAATTTACCTAAATACAATATTTGGTATGAAATAAATTAATTTTTCTTTTAAAATGAAAGGAATAATATTATAAATCAAATCATTTTGAGTTCGTAACTATTCCTTTTCTTGAGAAAAACAATTTCAGTATTTCTGGCTAAACAGTTTCAGATAATCACAGTCTTTTTAACTTTTTCTAAGGTCGTGGGAATATACTTCCCACCAATTCATCAATTTCTAAATGAATTTTTTAAGGTTGGCGAAAGTTCTCGCCCAAATTTTTCGATGAAACAAAAACCTGTATATTCCAATTTCTTATCTGAAACCATAACGAAGTGTCTTGACTTGGTAATTAATTATTAATCAATAAAATTAATTAAAAATATAATTTCATCTAAGAAGCTAGATGAATTTCTTTTCTTAAATTAATCTCAATACCTAAGATATTTTATTATACCATTACTGGAAAAAAAATTGCCTTATAAAGGGGTAAGGTGTCTTTCTAGACGCCTATTACAATTTCAGAACGTAATGTTATCCTATTAAGATTAATATTTCCACCTTTTCTCGCATGTTATTGCGTTTTCTTAAATGCAATCAACTGCATTCGAAGGATGAAATAAAAATACAGGTTCTTACCTAAGGACTTTTTTCCCCGACTGATTAAAGTATTTTTCTTGGAAAACTTTAAAAAATAATATATACAATAATATCATGAAATATATAAGGTGTTCATAAATTATTGGACCCATTTAAAAAATTAATGAAAAATATTTAATAACAACTGCATTTTTTTAAATGGGAGAACAAATAAAAAAGTTTCTTTACAAATAGGTGACGTACCATTACGGCGTTCTAAACTTGCTACAGAGAGAGATTTCTATACGCAGTGGCTACCGATGAGCAAAAGTCGATGGGCTTTTTCATGTTTCCTTTTTTAGTTTTTCCTGAATATCTCGCAAACTATTCAGTTTTATAATTACATTGATTTAACAAATTTAAGATCGTAAAGTTCCCTACAAACACATACTTTTATTTTTCTTCTAGCTTTACTAGTGTCGCAGATAATGGCTCCCAAAAATGGGAGATGTCCAATAATTTACGACCACATACACAGCCGAAACGGCGCGTTACCTATCCGAAAAGGAAAAAAAAATAAATGCGCTCTCTTTTTTTAGAAAAAAACCGTAGTGATGACATTATTAGTTTTTTAAAAATAATTTTTGAAATGGGTGCAATAATTATGACCATCATGTACTATGAGAATGAGATGTATAGCATTGCTCTGTATGTGAAGTACAGAAAAATAAATGGAAAAATTACGTTATGAGTGAAATCCATGGATGAAAGAAAATATATACATTAACTTATATGCGAATTACTAAAATATTGAAGGAAAGTCTGACACAAAATATAAGAATTTTGGTTAAAGACAAGTTAAAATACACTTAAAAAACTTTCCTTTGCAGCATTTCTTGTTCCTGAGATGACGAGACGCCATCCTTGTAAAATATACATCTCTGCAGCACAAGTAATTTTACTTTTACCCCACGTCTGGCATTTGCAGAGTTTCTTCTTTATTTTTTTCAAAAAAGAAGAAATCAGCCTCGAGATCGAAACATTTCGCGTGAGTAACTGTTCCTATTCGAGAAAATGGAGAATCGTATTGTTTCCCGACGAATGCTGACGAGCCACATACAACCACATCTTCTTGTAGTAGTTGAGAATCTTTTCCTTCTTGATCCCAACTTTCTTCTCTTTCTATATTTCTTCCGACCTTCTTATCGTCTTCTTTTTCTCTCTTTTTTCTGCGTGCCGCGGCTAATTACCGAGAGCTCTGGGCGCAGGCTTCTGGCTCGTAATTGAACGATTTTTTTTAATAGTCATGGTACTTTTTGCTTTCTTTTTACTTTTCTCGAAAAGAGGACCACGACTCCAATTTGCTAGAACTAAGAAAAGGAAAAGATCGGGTGCTTTTCTTTTAATTTATCTCTATTTTTTCCTTTTCTTCTTCCCTTTTTCCCTACTCGAGCGAGAATTTTTCAGTTTATATTTCGTTTGCTATCGGCGGAACATTTTTCAGAAAGCAAAGGCTGCAAACTTTTCCTCTTTTTCTGCTTTCTTTCTTAATTTTTTTTTCAAATTTTCTTTCCGTTTATCATGTTTTTTAATTGTCTGGATTAGTTCGGAGTGATAAATAAGAGTACAATCTTTTAATTGCTTTTCTAGTTTCAGAGTTGTCCGAATAAGTTCGATTTATTTTCTGAAATGGAATTTTTAAAGGTATAATTTGTTATTTGGGGCAAACGCTTTTTGTGGATGTTTTGATCATAAAAATGCAGAGAGAAAATTATAAAAAAATGTTTTAAATTATTTTATTACTAACAGAGACTATATTTCTTATTTGCTTTTGTTAGAAATGGAATCTTCACTGTTTTTAAACAGTATTTTTATCTCCACATGGAATTAAATAAAGCAAATAAAAATATCGTTTGCAAAAAATTGTCTTCTGTTTGCCAACTTAAAAGAGAAAAGAATTAATTCATTGGCTGAATAACAATGTGTAATATATGCATTCGTTAGAACAAGTAAAGGACTTAAATTGTTTTTCCATGAAGCATTATGAAGATTGCATCGGTAATGATAACAAAAGAAAGCGAAAAGATGGAATTTTAATCAAGCATTTATAAATAATAATCAGTAATTTTAACGCTATTTAAATATTTGAAAAAACTGTAAATATAAGAACCGTATGCAAACAGAGTACTTATTCGAGTCTTGCGTACTGTTCCATAAGAGGGTCTTGCAAAATCTTACATATAACTCACTAATAGAATACCGCAGAAATTTAAGTTTGGCTTCGATTGGGGCTTCGCTAATAATAACGGAATAGTACCAAATATTAATTAGAAATATCTTTACTAATTAGATGTAAATATGTAGATATGGATACATGCATCGACGTAGTTACACAATTAGTAACCAGCCGTCATATTATGGATTTTGGATTCATTATTGAAAACTGTAACTAAATGAGTAACATTTGCCTTCATAAATCGAGTCAACTGCATTATGTTGATCAGCGTAATATCTAAAATGCAATAGTTTTGGGAAAACGCAGCGTTATAATTTTTTACTGTATTATTTGAGAAAACAGCCATACCTCAAAATTTTCTTTTAGAGTAGGTTTCTCATTACATAACAAATGCACTGCCAAATATGATTTATTAAAATTTTCCACTGATTATATTCTTTTCATACTTTTGTTTGTGTGGCATGGCAGGCTGGTGAGTAGGCTCGTCATTGCTCAAAATATTAACCTCGCCTACACATTATAGCTCAGATTGATCAATTTCTTCTTCATTACGTCTTATGAAACTTCAAAATAACAAACTTCAGTCTAACAAATCAACCAAACTTCACAGCAGTTTTATCAAAATAATCAATTAGTAAGCCTGTAAACAATTCGCTGTTATTCGAAAATGCATTGTTTGCAGACATGCATTAAAGTTTGAAATATATATAAGACTTTATTTTTTCATCTTTTATATGAACTAAATGCTAGGTGATAAATATTTCAATTTATTCTTAAAATTTCTGTTTACAACCAAGAAAGCAATTGGGGACAGAATATATCGAAATGCATTATAGCATCTATCACATAATTGTTAATCATGCTGTTATGACGTTGTTGAAGGAGAAATTTCTAAAAATTTGCAATTCGTTTACATAATAATGTTAGTCGGGTTTTGTTAATGGGTGTTCTGAAAATAGCTGTTGTTATTTTGTTATTTATTACTATTCGGTTCTGTTAGTGTCGTATTGAAATATGCAATTTTGTCATTAAAAATATGATTGACGTCAAAAATAAAGTATTAGATGCACATAATCTTAATGGAATTTTAAAATGCAAGCAAAACATTTAGAATTCTTACTGTAATGAAATATCTATCCAAAACATCTTTGAATACAATGCAATATTGGAAAATTATGCGTTTTTCAGCATACTAATAATGCATTTACCATTCTTTACTATTGCAAATAATAAAAATGCAAATAGCTTTCGAGTTTCGAGATTCAAAACATGTTTTCACTTTTAAATCTAACACGCATCATCAAAAAGTGCACTTTGCAGCGTTATGAGACCATTTCCAAAGTACTTGAATTCTTTATTGTCAGTACATATGCATTTCCGGCTTTTTCTAGAAATGTCCTTTGGGTAGTAAGACTTCTTCGGTAAAAAGAAAGCACAGGAAGCCATTGAGCCTAAATATAAATAGCATTAAAAGGTTTTATTTCCTTGAAAGTGATCCCAGATCTATTTACAGAAAAAGGAGATCGCCGAGATAAGTGCTTTTTGAGTGTTTTATGGATTTCTTGGCAGGTTACTTTGCCATTGCCCTGTTGAGGTCACTCCGGCCCATTCATTTCAATTCAAGTTCGTTTTCCCAATCTGCTTCCCTGAGTCCGGTGTAGGGGAAAGTGAAAGTACTCCAGTGTTTGAGGTTTTGTCATCTGTGACTCTTTGGCCGTCAGATAAGCATCGTCTGCAACAGGAACTGCAGATCCTTGAATATTTATAGTGTTCAATAATGATTGTCCTTTAATTTACTGATATACATATGTATACGTCTTTTAACAGATATTTCCAACCTGTGGAAGGCGAAGGACTAGTTAGGGTACGCGAACTTACAGTCGGTAATGGCGGAATTAAGAAAATATAAGGAATTAAAAAGTTACAGAATTGTATTTCTCAAAGCTAATGCTTAATATTTTATAACTATACCACTTAAAAAGTTGATTATTACAGAGTGTAATTTTTAGCCATCCTTATAAATTAATGCGAATTTATTACAATATTGGTCTCATTTGTTTTGGCGTCTAACTAATACTACTGTAATAATACAATAAAATGTAAAATAAAAATTAAGTCCAGCAAATATTATTAATTGGAGGCATCTCTAGCATTAATGATAAAAACTTCTTTGCATAGACGGATGGTTGGTGGTAGGAAGGATACAACAGAAGGGGGTTCGCGAAAATATAAAGATTAATCAAGGGATACGCGAGGGAATAAAGTTTGGGAGCCCCTGTATTATTAAATATGTCCCATGTCTATTTAACCTGTTCAGTAGCTGTAATGGCAACAGGTATGGGGGCATGGGGAGGCTTTCTGTCTTATAATAATGAAGGATAAACAATTCTGCATATATATTGTATTGCCAAAAATTGCAATAATTTTTTTTAAATGTTCCTTTTCAAATCTGCTAGATTTATGTTTCAGCGAATGCTGATTCTTATATGAAATGATAAAGAAAATTTAATATTTTTTTCTGCATAAAAAGAATTAAATATGGATATCATCAGTAAGGTTCCGCATATAACGATAAAGACCAATAGTTCCAGGATTATGTAATGGGTTGGAATGGAACTACATACGTTGTTTGGTGGATATTTTTCTGAGACTATTGAGAAAACAAATATCTTTTTCTTACTGATTTAAAATGCCGTCTAGTGATATTGCTATGCTACAAAATAAAAGAGACTTTGCAAAATATATCATTTAGCATCGGGAATATTTTAATTGCAAGGCATTTTCTCTTTGAAAAATTGCAAATTTGGTTTTTTAACAGAATTAGCGATCGGCGTTGATCACAAAGAGATACAAGAGAATTATTTACAGTAAAATAATGTTCTACTAAGAAATTAAAGATGCGTAAAACAAAACATCATCATATATAATGAAAAGCGACAAATTTATTATGTACCAATATTTATTGCTCAATGTATAAAAGGCGCATGTATCAATAGCGTCTTTTGGCAAAACTATCCATAAATATAAATTAAAAGAATTAGTACAAATTTAATAGGTGAAATGATATACTATAGGCAATTTTTTTTTATTTTTTGGCATATGAAGTTTAATGAAGTAGTAACTTTTATTGCTGGAATAATCAGTGTAATTGAAACAAAGTGTCAATAAAATGGCCAACCAAAAGTTCAGATCATGAAAATGCTTTTCATCTACTTACCTTTAAATTTAAATTATAACAGTATTGTGCACGTTTAATATAAACAATAACTTATATTCATACTTCAGTCTGTATGAGTCGACAACCGTCATCCACAAACAAACAGTACCGTGCTTTTAAAATAAAGCTAAAACCACTTCTAATCACCAAAAAAAGGCTCTGAACTAAATCCTGAACTGCAATCACCGAAGATTGCTAAACCATTTTCAATCCTTGACCGATTCTCTTGGCCAAAGTGGTCTCGTAAACGGCAACGACAAAGAGGACATGAAACTTTCGACATCGCCTCTCATTACCCCAGGAACTGCCCCTAATGAATGGATGTCCGAGCCGGTGGTGATACCTGAACAGGGCAGGTGGTAAATACACTACAGAGCCTTAATGAACGACCTCTTTCTTCGCCCTGGTTGCGTCAGCGATCGTTTTAACCGAAAGAGAAAAATTGCTTTCGGAGGAAAGAGTAAAGGAAAAGAAAGTGGGACCTGCAAAAAATTCCAGGCAGTTGATTAGGTTACCATTAGCAGCGTTTCCCTCTAAATACTTCGTTCTTGTTCTTTCAGCTAAAGTAGAGGCAAGCAAGAAAGTCCAGGGCTTGCCGTCACTCGTAATTAAGTTTATTGTGGCCTGATTGCCGCCTCTAAGCGAAAGGAATTGCAAAAAGTGTTTCTTTTAGTGGCAAAACTGTGTAAGTCCGGGGCTGAAGGAACGTTGAAAAACGGATGTGTGATTGAGAAGCACCCACGTCTGAGAACGCCACTTTTTTTTCAGCCTCCCTCTCTCTGTTTCTGTTTCATTAAAGGAAAACAATCATTGTTATTGATGCGCCTTGAGATGAAAGCATTAAGGATTGATTTTTTATAGCAGAGTTCCTCATGACGGATGAAGTCGTCAAAGATAATTTTGTTATTCGATTGTTCGCAGTGAGCCCTTGTTCAGTTTTAAGTACAATCTATTTAACAGTTTGTTTGCACTCTTAGTTTGTTTTATCCTCCCATCCTATTTATTGGAAAGAACTTAGTTAAAAAACTAGTCGGAACATTATTTGTAAATGGTGTTCAATTGAATATCCTTTCTCTTTGCAATAAAAAACTTACTCCATTAATTTAAGGAATCCTTTTTTACGATCACAGATTATTTTTTGGAAATTTTCTTCAGCAGTGATAGCATTTTATTGGGCATTTACTAAAATATAGCTTCAGTCGCTTAAATTCTTTATTGTAAAGTGTCTGTTTTATTTTAGTTTAAATATCTAACATTATTTTGCTAGAATCCTGCGTCATGTCATGAGTTCATAGAGATTGCTAGATTTTTTTAGCTCGATTCGAAATTCTAACTAAAAAAGAAATAAAGAAAAAGAGGGATGATCTTTTGAATAGTCATTAGAAGGACCCCCGCCCTTAAACTCCAGCAAATTGCGGGAAATCAAAAAAAAAAATGGACCAGCCCCTATTTTATATCTTAAAATCCTTAAACCAATAAAATAGAATCATACATTATTAATCATCGAAAATATTATTGTTAAAATACCGGAACCTAATCTCTGAATAAATAGAAATACTAACGATATATTAGATATAGCCAAAACACGTTTTAAACTAGAGTGAAGAAATTGGTCCGGCACTTTAGCAGGCGCTGATTTCTACAACTCTCTAAACCACAGCAAGAGGAATATATATGCATAACATGAGCAAAGAAGTGCATAAACTAAGAATCATTACTAGAATGGAGTCGCCAATTTATTGCATTATTGTCCCAAATCTGTCAAATATGTGCCGAAAATCTGTCAATACTCCAAGGTAAATACTTCATTTATTAAGGAATAATATTTTGCCTTCTGTAAGAATGAGAACATTAAAAAATTCTTTTTTCTTGCATTTTACATTAAATGTACTCTTATTATCACTAACAACACAGAAGAAAGATTATTCGTATATATTTTAGAAATTAGAATGTAACTCCATTGTTAGTGTGTGATACAGGTTTTAAAATTGGGTATGGATATGATTTATATGAATATTTAACTTTATCTATTAAATAATTTCCTTTAAGGTCACAGCCATCTTTCGGAATCCTATTTTTATCACTTATTTAAATCATATTTCAGTTCGTGTAAAAATGTCCAGGAATGGTTTAAGAAATAAGGCATCAGGATGATTTTTAATATGAGGATAGAAAAATGACAGAAAAATGGTTTTTCTGAAGTTTTTTCTATTTCATTATTATCAATTGTTTTGTTTCATTTATTGTCTTGAAGTTTGGCTTAGCGTGGGACACGCAAAAATGATATTGTGTCATAAAACATAACGAACCATTCACAGTAAAATGTAAATTAGCAAATGCCACTCGAAACCTAAAGGCGATTACTTCTTGAATAATTAAGTTTTCCTCTTTATAATTATTTATAAGGCTCTCATACCGTTATTAGCAGCTCATTATTGTAAATCCATATACGACAATGCATCAAATTTGCAACAAAGTATGCATTTATAAAAGCCATTCGAAATATAGCAGCAATTAGACACTGAATAATTGCGTTTTGCTCTTTAGTAGTTATTCAGAATTGGTTAATAAGCATAATATGAAATCCCATATTAGAATGGGATGGTATATTTTATACAGTTCCATGACAACGGGCCACAAACAATGAATGCCTCATTAAAGTAAATATGAAATAACGCCGAAGTGATGCAGCCGTTCTACTGTTTTCCTTGCGAGTTTTCAGGTATCTGAGTTATGAATTACTTCTCCATTCTTCGAAACTCGAAAAGAAAAACTTCTGCTGTTGATTCCTCCTCCTCCAAGTATTTTTTTCACAGGAAGCTTTGTTCGAGATGATAAATAATGGCTTCAACTAGAGAAGAACAAAAGGACTGAACTTGACAATAAAAGAAATATCTCTTCGTCCTTGTTATTCAAAAGGCGTCGAAGGTTATAAAATTTAACGAACAATATCGAAAAAAATGTAAATTAGCAAGTATTACTCGAACTATAGAGGCAGTTATGTTTTGAATAATAATTAAATTCAGTTATCTGAGTTTTGAATTCCTCCTTCATTTTTCGAATTTCGAATTAAAAATGTCTGCAATTGATTCCTCATCCTCCAAGTATTATTCGCGAACAGCTTTGTTCCAGGTGATAAATAGTATACCAACTTGTATTCCCTGTTTTTCAAACGGCATCGAAGGTCTTAAAATTTAACTAACAATATATAGAGCAAAATGCGAATTCGCTAGTGTCGCTCGAACTATATAGGCATAAGTTTTGAATAATTACGTTTTTCATTTTCATAATCATTTGTAATGTGCACGTAATATTATTAACAGAGCAATAATGTAAATCTATATACTAAAATGTATTAAATTCGTATCGAAGCTTTTACAGAAGCCGTAGAAATATATCGGCAACTAGATAACGAACGATGTCGTTTACCATCTGGGTAATTATTCAGAATACCACTGGGCAACATGTCTCATATGAAATCCCATCTTAAAATCGAATGTTATATTTCTTACTGCTTCTTGACAACCGGGCACAAACAATGAATGTCTCACTAAAGTAAATATGTAAGAACGCCGAAGGGATTCAGCTGTTCCACTGTTTTTCTCTTGGGGATTCAGGTATCTGAGTTATGAATTCCTCCTTCATTCTTCGAAACTCGAATCGAAAATTTCTGCAATTGATTCCTCCTCCTCCAAGTATTCTTCGCGAACAGCTTTGTTCGAGATGATAAATAGTAGCTTCAACTAGAGAAGAACAGCAAAAAAGATGGAACTTAACAATAAAAAAAATCATCTCGTCTTCCCTGTTTTTCAAAAGACGTCGAACATTATCCCTCAAATGTGAAAATGGATTTTCATTCTGTTCTTAAGATGAAAAGAAAAAGCACTGAGAAGAAGATGCTGAGAAAAAAAGAAAGAAAGAAAAAGAAAACTGGTTTGGTGGGGAGGGGGGGAGAAGACATCTGAATGGCCACTGTACCACATGAAGCTTTAACTGTACCATAAAACGGACAATACGGCTTGCAGTGGCGTTCAGCACTGTTCTCAGCAAGATGGATGGCGGGAAGAAAATAATGTTGGAATGTTGCTCCCGTTTTCTTAAAATCGTTGTCACGAAACGCATTATGCGAATCCCGAATTTCAGTTGCGCTCCAGTTCGCGATTCTTTGTCCCCTAATAGAGCGTTTCCGAACAATTTAGGCTTCGATATATTTTGTCCTGCCTCACATCTGAGTGATGGAAATTTGTAGGTGCAGTTCTTCTGCTCAATTTCCTTTGAATTCATTGCACTGAGAAAGAAGATTGGGACTCTTGAATATAAATCATGGAGTATTTTACTGCAGCGGGGATCCATGGATTTAAGTTGGGAATATTAACCGTTTTTGCATTTTTTGCGAGCGCTGTTAGAATGTCCTGTGGCAATATAATAAATTATTTTGCTGCTGCAGAAGCTAGGGAGAAAAGTTTTCCGTTACAAAGAAAATAAATTTCAAGATGACAATGCATTTTACTTCTTGAATCCAATCTCTGCAATTTCGTGATTCTTCAAAACTCTTTCGGATCAGGAATTTTTTCAATTGAAGAGATATGTCTGACATTTGTAGATAATGCTACTTAGTTTCAGTACAATCCGTTTCATCTAATAAAGAACAGTAAATGTATAAATATAATATAAAGAAGACCTTAAAAGAAGTCCACATTCATTTGAAGTTTAAACATAATAATAAACACAATTTTGATGTATAAAATACCAGGCGCAAAATATATTTTATTCTTCAGATAAGCTTTTATTGCCATAGAACTTTAACACTAGTTCTTCCATTATAGCTACGTTGTATCCAAGGTGAATGTTCACTTCTGAAAAATTTCTTTTATGGTTCATAAGTTCTTTCCCGCATTGACTTGATTGGTCTTTTTTTTTATCCTCCTGTGGCGTGATTGCATCAGCCGTTGCATTCTTTGCTGAAAATTTTTATATCATGAAATTTACGAAAAGTAAGTTTGTCTGTCTTATAGAAACTCGTTACAATACTAGTTCCTTGGTTGTTGTTTTTTTTTTCTTTTCAATGAATGATTTGTCAAGGCAACACTCAATTCTCAACTAGTATTCAAGCCTATAGCAGTTATCGTATTAAGATTTTAGATCTTCTAAATGTTCTTGAACTAAACCTTGTTAGACTGAATTTTTTCAAAGGTAACAGTTCATTTCCTTAAACAGTAAGCAGCCGAAAGTCAAATCAAAGCTGTTGAAAGTACACTTCCAAAAACGCTACTGTCGAAATAAACCGTTAAATATGTAAGTGTAAGATAGTTCAACAAGATGTATTCAAAACCTCACGATTGATCCCAATTTTATATTTGGTATTTATTTATTTTTTCTTCATAAACCATTACATGCATTGAATGTAAATTCAAATCTTTATGTGAAACATGAGCTGAATTATCATAAGTGAAATGTTAACTTATTTCTAAACTTAAGCAAATCAAATGAAGTGTTTAAAGCAAAACAAAAGATATAAAATACAATTTTTTATCAGCACTTTAAAATCATAAGTAGAAAAGCCTTTTACTGAGGAATAAGGAAGATATTTGCGTAAAGGATTTTGGTAACAAACAAGGATTTAGGCATTAGAAACTTTTTTTTTTTATGATTTAAGCACTCGATAAAAAAGCAGTAAAAACACATTTTAGAAAGTGCTTTTTAATAAAGCGAAGGCTAGAAGGGCTTAAGAAAGCAATAAGTGAAGTTATGTTGACTTAAGATTTACGAGATTTATTCAATAAAATGGTGAAAATGAAAGTTGCTCCGGAGATTTAGGATTTTCTTTGTTGGCTCAATGCTTTATAAACAAAGCAGCTCTGGGATTGAAACTTATTTTTTTGTCATGTTTGATCCTTTTATTCCAACTTTTCTTAATTCGATTGCAATGATATTTATTTTTCGAAGACTTTCCTCTAAAAATTTTATTTGGAATATGTTTGGATATATTACTCAATTTATACGTATATATTAAACAATTGTCATGCATAATTGCATTGTCTATAATGGCATATTATTTTAATGAATTAAAAGTCATTTTTTTACATGCGACCAATATTAATTAGAAGTGAAATAACAAAATTAATGCATATTATAAATAATTTTTATACGCAAAAAGTACGCATTATTGAAAAAAAGTACACATTATTACTAAATATCTAATTCTAAAAGAAATGGGCTTTTTCGGATTGTTGAAGAAGGAAAAAAATTGCATTATTAAGGAAAAACACACTAGCTTTTTAGGTAAAATTTCAATTCAAAATTTAAGTATTATCTAATCTCTTTGTACCATTATGACAAGGTGACACACACATTCAGTTAGAAGTTCTTCACAGAAATTCTATATTAAATTAATTGAATAAATGGCCTAGTAGGTTAAGACATTGAATCGGAGGAAGCGGAGCACGTTCGTATACAACCGGACAAACTGCGTAGAACGAGAATCCTCAATTTGAATACATGAAAGTTGTCCAAACAACATACTTCCAGGACGCATAGTTTTCGAGAAAAATCCAAAAGACAAAGTAGGACTTCACATTCAGTGTAGGAAAAATAACCTTTATTCAACCTTACGATTCTGCAAACCATGCTGAATGAATTTGTCACCGCCATTACCAGATATGACTCCTTTGGATGTTTCTCCTATAGTTACATCTAAAGGAATTGGTATATCGATCCCCATTTACTTGAAAAGGTCGCTCGTCTGCATCTTGTCTTCTCTCATGCCGACACTGCGGTGTTGACACCACAGTGCTGCGCACGCATGAATGCCTTGGGATGCGCGGTAGTCATTTTGAGCAATTATTTACATAAATGCTGTGTCATATATAATATATGCCTTCCTGTTTGTAATAAAGGTTATTTTTCTGGCACTGGATGTGACGTCATCCGTTTTGATTTGCATTTTTCTCGAAAGCTATGCTTCGTAGAACTATGGTTCTTTGGACAACTTTTATGCACTCAGAGCGAGGATTCTCATTTTATATAGTTGTCTGGAGCAGGGGTGACGCCAGTGGGGTGTCCGGGAAGGCCAGGGTCCCCGTCAGGGTAAATTTTTATACCCCATTCATGTAGTGGTCTCTTCAACTAGTATATAAATAAATATCTAGTGAAAATTGGAAAGAGTCATCATTACACTCCTCCCCATGTGCAGCAGGTCGTGCCCCCTGTCGGGGGAACCTTACCCCACTGTCGGGTAGACAGTGCTCCCCCGTCGGGCGGACGGTAACACCACTCATGGTCTGGAGATATGCGAAGACCCTGTATAACCTCATATCATGCATATTCACCTTATGTATTACCAATGTTCATGAGCTTTGGACTAAGTTTGGATTTCTCTTTTTCTCTTCCTTTACTTCATGGTAAAGTGCTATTTATAATTTTAATAAAGAAGTTCTGTTAGCTAGAAGTTATCTGCAAATTAACTGTGCTCTACACTCAGTGGTCTCTACAATGAATGTGTTCTGATAGAGGGGAAGTGAAGGTCTTTGTGTATTTGAGCATGCGATTTTGAATAGCTTTTAAACATCCATGCCGGTAAAGTTTTGAAAGCATAAATGGATATAAATAAACATATAACAATTATGATTCAGTTGATAGTAACTTTCTGATTGGGAAATGTGTAATCTCATAATCAAAACGGAAAATTTTCATTACTCAAACTGTAAAGATAAACGATTTCTTCTGAAATACTTCGCTCTAATTCATATGCAGTTGTACTTTCTAAAAATAATTAAAAACATCAGCCTTCAAGATTTTCAAAAATGTAACAGCTTCGAAAGACTTTTTCCATACACGAAAGATATTTACTTTATTTTACGTTCACTCCAATAGCTTATACCGAGATTAATTCAATAAGCGTCAAGTAAATTTCCTCCACAGGAAGATTTCAGAACGTAATGTAAAAATTATACTTTCCTGATGCAGTTTCTTAGACTAGTATGAAATAATATTTAAGATGGATTAATTCAAAACGTTTTAAATAATAATTTTTCTGATTATTTCCTATTAATCTGTTTTGGAATTTTTTAAAAAATATTCACGAATTTCTTTTCTGACTTAAAACAAAATTTCACTTTTAATTTCCAGATACACTGTATTTATCACTTCAAAAGTACGACGTGAGCTTATGCTATGAACGAGATACAAGTATTCAACAACGCTTATGCTATGAAAGAGATACAAGTATTCTACAACTAAGCGATGACTTAAGGTGGAATATTTAACCGGAGCTGTTTAACATTCAACTATCACAAAAGTCTACTCATCCTCGTACATTTAGATAGATAATAATGATTCGATAATTATAACTACAGTTTCTTATTTATATTTCTGCTTAGAGTTTACACATAATTTCTTACGTTTTATTTTAATATAGATAACTGATTTTAGAAATTATAAAAAAAATAGATCTCTGAGCAAAATGTCGTGCCAAATGCGGTTAAGTGACAAAAACAAATATTTTAGCCTAAAATATAGTAGTTTAAACATATTTAGATTTTCAGAATTGCTATTCTGTGCAGAAGTCTGCACTTCTGAATTTAAAATATCAGCAGATATTTCTTTTTAAATTATGAGAAACGCTTCCGATAATTACACCATTAGCATCTATGTGCTCTTTTGTCGTATGAATAAAATTTCGACTGATTCAGAAACATTACTTCCGCATATTTATTGGCAGTAACTACTTCGTTTTAAAAATGCATAACATGCATTTTCGTAAGTTTTTTCTCCGCTTAATTTGCTTATTTATTTAGTGCATTTACAACCATTTCTACTCCAGCGAGCTTTATTTTTATTACATTTCAAGTTTTTTTTCCTACTTCCTAACACTGTGAAATTGTTTCAAAACGAATTTTTCCTTCTCCATTTAAATGACGACAATGGCCGAAATTGAATTTGCACCTCTGCACGCCGCCTAGAAACGAGCCGAAAATCCTAAATAGGGGGCGAAAAAAAAACTTTAAATAAAGGACTAAACAAATATTTCCGCCCTAACTACCTTACTCCTGTGGTGTATGGGTCATAAAATTATGTTACCCGACGTGTGTTGGAAAAAAAATCTTATGACTTTAAGTAAATTTTATGATGAGAGAGAAAAAAAGACTGTCCTGGTGCAAAAACTTAAAAAAAAAAAAGAATAATGAACACAAGAAGAGGGGGGTAGGATCGTTTTCCCTTTTTTCTTCTCTCTTTGCCACCCCCTTTTTTCTGGAATGACTAATGGTAACATTTTCCGTACTCATTTGTTCAGAATCAAAACAAGGCCGTTTCCGCTTCCCGACAAAGAATTGAATTTATTTTCTGCACAGGAATTTCCTATTCGTTTCACTGTTCTTCAAATATAATCCAAAAACTAACCCAAGCTTTTTTTTGTATTCATCCGCCTTCGAAACCATGTAATCAGTATGCGAAGTTTCAATTTCTAATTTCATTTGCTTCCCAGCTTAGAGAAGTACAACTCCGTGTTACTACAGTACCACCGTTACTTTGCTTTTTGTCTTTACCGGTTCGGATGTTATTTCTTGCTTGCTGTTGCAGCTTTTACTCGAAGCGAGAAATGGGACTTTTTTTCTTGTCATTCGCCAACGTAAGCTTTTCCCCTTTCTCCTTCCCCCGTCTTATCCTTTTCTTGTGTTTAAAAAAATAATGTAAATAAATAAGCATAAACCAATTTCTTGCTTGAAACTTGTCTTTTCAGACTTTTTGTTTTCTTTTTCACGCTGATACATCTGTTACTGCTGTAAAAAAATGTTTGAAATAAAAAAATTATTTCAGATGTGGTTTGAAAAAAAAATGTCGTTGTAGAATAGATTTCAAGTTCTGCTAATTAAGAAATTTCACCGAAACATGTGCGGGCATAAATTTATTCGGATGTATTAGTCTCAAGTTTCATTTCTTTGCGAGTAACGAAACCAGTCGTGACTTGAGCTAATATAGATTCAGGAAAGTAACTGGTGATGCATTATTCAAAAAAGTTTGGAACAATCGTTGAATTCTTTATAATTCGTTTTTGGGGAAAATATACACTGAATGATTTAGGATGATGCACTTAAATTTTCCTAAATCGTGAATGAAGAGATCGCCGCTGTGACCCTTAATAGGTCTAGGGTTCCATTTTTCTCAAAGTGTTGACGTATTTTTGACGTAGACTTACGTCTCTTCATAGTGGTCTAATGGTGTGTCGGGAAAGGAAAAAATTATGATGCTTTTCGTGCTAAAGTTAAACGCTTATATATCCGCAACCAAATAACATAGATAGTTGGTTTTAGTTTCATTTAACATTTAACTGAAAAAGGTAGACATTGAAGATTGCAAAAGAATTTTAGAATTAAGAATTTCGGTTTAGTCACAGTCGAGCTACAAAGATGGTGAAAATCATGAAAACTTTTGATGACGTCACAGCGTTCGATGCAAGCGCACGCAGACTAAGGCAATTTATCCATCGTTCGAGCAAAATATTACTCAAGAATTGCTGAATTACGTCGAATTTCGTGCTAAAGTTAAATGCTTATAGCTTCGCAACCGAATAACATAGACAGTTGGTGTTAGTTTCATTTAACAGAGAAAGGTAAAAATTGAAGATTGCAAAAATAAGTTTAGAATTTGCAATTACGGTTTAGTCACAATCGAGTTACAAAGTTGGTGAAAATCACGAAGAATTTTACATAGATTACATAGATGGAGTCACATAGTCACTATAGACTATAGAGGTAATAGTCACATAGACCTACTTTAGTCACAGAAAGTCACAGTTGAGTAAGGTAAGTAAGTCTACGCCCCGCAATCCCAGCGGCCGTTTGGCAGAGACAGCTTACTGTCGATTTTTTTTTATTTGAAACTAAATTTTAAACAAGAACAATTTTTATTTCTTACCATACAAATCAGCTTAGGATAAACCCTGTTTTCACATACAGATTTGATTTCTGTTTTCATCATTTGCTGACCACATGAACCAGTTGTCAAACATGGCATTCTTTGTTTCATTTCTTGATTATTTCAATCAGTTTATCAATACAAAATTTTTCTGACGATCTTTTAGGTGCTTAACCTCAAAGTTTCCAAGATCCTGTGGTTAAATTTGATTTACACATGGAGTCAATTTGACTCATAGGGTTTGAAAAATAATATGGTAGGAATGTTGACGAACAATCTAAAAAAAATAGTGTCTCGAGTAACTCTGCTGCGATAACATCAGAAGTTATTACACCCATTGTTTTTGTATCACATATCTGTGGTATTTTGTGAGTAGGTAAATCACACATTCGTGGTAAATCGAGCAACTGTTGTTAACAAAGTGATATCAGTTAACCCACTGTTTTATAAAGACAACATGCCTCTATCTCACCGGGCACAACTCTTTACTGACATTTTTCTCAACAGAACTTGTGCCTGGACTTTTCAATAAATCTATGTATGCTTTAAATATTATATAGGTATGAATTCCATCATTGATGAAATTGCATTTAAAGTGTTTCTCAATGATATGATTCCTAAATCAATGAACAACACACTAAAAATGACATCAGATGCTTATCTTTAAATTGCATAATTGTTTCTTTACATAACCAATGACTAATTTGACTCATAGAGTTCGAAAAATAATAGCTTAGGGAAGTTTACCGGCGATCTTAACAAAACAGTGTTTCTGGTAGCATCATTGTGATAGAATCAGAAGATGTTTAGTCTGGCTTTTGTGATCACCTTATATTTGGTAGTTAGTGATTAGATAAATCACGCATTCAATGTGAATAAAAAAACGTCTGTTGTTATCAAAGTGATGGCATTTGGCCCACTGTCTTATCAAGATTGTGTATCTCTATTGCGGTATTCACAACTGTCTACTTGCTCTGTGCTACCTCAACAAAACTAGTGCATGGAACTATATGTATGCCTTATTTACTTCAAATGTTATATAGATATGAATTCCATCATTGATGAAAGTGTAGCTAAGGCGTTTCTCAATGATATTATTGCTAAAATCATTAAACACTAAACCGAAAAATCCTGTGAATTTTTAATGTGATGTCAAATAATTTTCTTAAAATTGTATAATTGTTTCTTTACAGAACCAGCGGCGAGTCCAGGGTATTCGATATCTCATGTTGGGACGAGTATCTCCGTGGTTACGAGATAAGCTGTTAAGGGTCTCCTTGCTTATGACAGCAGCTGTGGGGGCCCTATACTTAAGGTGCAAGATAATGGGACCCAAAATATTACCATCTTTCAGCAGGTAACTTTTGAATAATTTTAATCTATGATTTATTGGCTTCTGGCCATCTCAGGGTTCTAGCCAACGTGTTCATACTTTGAAAATTAATGCATGCAAAACGTACCTATTACTTAATTATGATTTTTTATCTAAGTTCTTGCGTGCAATAATTATCATCTAAAAATTGTCTTTTAGCTAATCGATTGCATATTTTGTTTATGACTTTAGCATGTTTTAGTGTAAGATTATTATTATTTAGATGTAACTAACTGTAACTGAAGCTAACAGTTTGCTATTGCAAATATGTCCACATATATTCTAAAATTCTTTTAGCCGCATTTTCTAAAATACTTGCGAATTTGTTTTTCGTTCATTAAGTACCGCTATATAATGGAAGAAAATAAATGAAGGTTCAATTCCTAAATATGTAAATAAACGAATTGGAAAATTTGTTACTCCATCCTTATGAGTGAATAACATTAGCTTTTTAGATTATTCTTTTCAGAAGTTTGTTCTAGCATTTTGACTGAACAATTAATATGTATGGTTGAATTAAATTTCTTCATTGGAAATGCATGAATGAAGATTTAACCAATTACATGTATATGAAAACTGACCCAACGTGAAAAATATGCAATATCTTCTCTGATTTGTCAGATCTTCATTCTGGTATCTGTAATTCGAAAATCTAAAGGAGTTGAAGCTGAAAAAGCGTCAAATTAGTCAAAAAGCGCTAATCACACAAACACAAAAAATAAATAGATCGAGCTAAAATAAACAATAACTTGTTATTTGATTTCGAGAAATTCATTATGTGAGACTTACAATGATTGTGTAATAAAAGTTGATAGAAAGGATATAGTGGAATAAGATTTTCAATAACCTCAATATCAAAGGAAGTTCTAAAATAAAATTGCTCAACATATATTCTAATATAGAATGAATATAGATTCATTTACAACATGTACTTAATATTTAAATGGTCGGTTAAATAATTTAACCCTGTTTTCATTTAATTGCGCATCTTTATCAATCTCATGAATCCACCTGTACGGATGACCTTTCTTTTTTTATTTAGGTTTGACAATCCAGCTGCAGCCTCTGCAACTCCCACGCGGCAGCTGACGTACAACTACTTGTTGTCCGTGAACGCCTGGCTGCTGCTGTTTCCTTGCAACCTGTGCTGTGATTGGACCATGTCCTCCATACCTCTGATCACAGGCTTCTGGGACGCCAGGAATTTGGCGACCGTTGCATTTTACGCTTTTATTTTCTGCGCAGCCCGCACCATCTTCAGGTTAGAAGAGGACGCGAGAATGTCCCTTATTCTGGTGAGTCGGCTCAGGGGAAATCTTTTGTTTGATTTTTATTTGCAGTCTGCAGAATCAGGTGTCCAAATAAATGATGGAATGATTATTGAATTTTTTGTGTGAAAATAAAGAATGAAATAATTAAATGAGAACTAGAACTAAATTGTAAATGTGTTGAATTATTTTCGAAGCTTGGCAATTTTATGTAAAAAATGTACATCTCTTATTGCTTGCACTCAATGATGACTGAAATTGACACCTGGCGGGAAGTTGATAAATCTATCACAACGCACAATGAAATAGTCTGCTTATATTCCTAATGTATTTCGAAGTAAATGATATAATCGTACATAATTTACTTTAAAATGATGCAAATTAAACCCATTTTTTACGAATATTGTGTAATTCAATGTGGGTATTTCTTCCATATGGAGTTATTAACTCACACTAATAAATTCTCCCAGCATCCGGAATACTTAAGACAGGCTCGAAGTGATCTATAATATACTTATTGAAGCTACTCTGATTTACACTGATGGCAGTAAGAATGAAATTGGACGTATAGGTAGTGGGGTTTTTGTTAAGCATGGTCGGGGGGAAGCTTCTCTTAAACGAAGAAATGTTGACTACTGCTCGGTTTTCCACTCCGAAATGATCGCCATTGATATGACTTTAGACTTAGTTTTGGAACATCAATTATTCGGTGAGATATGGATTCTCTCGGCCAGCCGAAGTGTTGTCCAATATCTTGATAATTGGAGAGATGTTAGTGACCGCAGGGGAATAGATATCTTTAACAAACTCAAGACCCTGTGCAATTCTTGTGTTCTTCATCTTCAATGGATACCATCACATGTAAATTTAAAATATAAAGATATTGCTGATGGTCTTGCTAAAGAGGGTACTACCATGCCTCAGGCCAATGTAGAACCCTTGACCAACCTTGAGTTATACTCAAGAAGAAAGGCCTTTGTTAACATTTCTTGGAGGCATCCACCAGCTCATTCATGGCATCGTAGTGAAGGCCCCGGTGCTATAATACATTTTAAGGGGGACAGGAAAGACCAAACAGCTTTGCTTCCGGTCACTTAAAAAGCATCAGATTTTCTCGTAGTGATAAGAAGTCCAATATCTGCATGAAGTGCAACATGATTGAGGCCACTCCCAACATCTACTTGACTGTGTTGCCTTGGTGTATGATGACCTGCTCAAGCAACCGGATTTCGAGTTGGAGGTGATAAAGACGAACGACCTCATGGATCTGATCTGATTCAGATCAGAAGGATTAGAAAGAAGAAGAAGAAAGCATTTCAGCAATACAAAATTGAATAAGAATAATTTTTACGTCATTACCGAGGCCGTGGTCTCGTAACTTTTTATAGGGCTTCTTCTTGAGTTGTCATAGCTATAATGCATTTCTTTAATTGGTCACAAAAATGGATGCAATTTGCACAATATTATTTGACCACAGCCTCAAACCAAAAGACATGCAAACTTTAGTATTAAAAGAACTAGAGCCAATCGTTGAATAAAACTACTTCTACTAAGATTAACTACTTCTAGTCTGAAACATCGTAGTGTGTTAAACTTTAAGGCTTGATTCGTCTGTCTTTATATTATTTTTAAAAATTTTACTCTTAATTATAACAAAGATAACGTAGACACAAAAATATCTATTTAATATCGTGGCAAAGCGCGTATGTATAAATATAGTAACGAAAAAATGAAAAGTAGTGTTGCAAAATATACTTAAAATGTGTTTTTAAACTTTATTGAAATTAGAGAAAAATTGTGAGGAAATTAAATTGGTGTAACTTGAAAGCTAACGGTTTGATTTTCAAAATGTTACAATGGTGAAAAAATAGTTTTGCTCGAAATATGCTTCGAAGTTATTGGCGTGAAAACGTTAATATTTCTAATAATTTTAATTAATTTAAATTTTAATGAGATTCAATATTATATCATTAGAACCCTTTGTTACTTAGCACCTATTACACATAGAATTAACTACGTGCCAAATTTGATATGTCTATGTCCAACCATTTGCTCTATAGAGCGTTTTGAACTATTTTAGTTTCATGCATGACGCAATTTGCAGATAGTATACCGTCTATATACATTAGCATGCTAAAAAGAGCCTTGTATTAGTTAAGCCTATTTTATTACTAAGAACTTAAAGAGGAAATCATGTTTACATTTTGGCATAAAATGTTTTTAAATTCATGATCGCATAATTTATTAAATAAACTGTTTCTAATTTCTACCTCTATCCAGCTAATAACATATAGTAATTTGCGGTACAGCTTTGATAATCGGCCCCACTTGCGATATTTTGTGATTTCGGCGACTGTTTACGTTTGGCGCCGAAAGACGCTATTTTCCAGGTCGGAAGTAAAAAAAATAAGCTAGATTCCTAACATTCAATAAAAAAGCGAAACTACGAGGTTCTCGCTTTGCTGAAAGCGAAGCACCTGATGTTTTTTCCCGTTTAAAAAATTCTTTCGTAAAAGAACAATATGCAACAAAACAGTCAATATGTTTGTTTAGGCAACAAAAAAGTCGCCGAAATTACAAAATATCGCCAATGGGGCTGTATGCCAAAGCTGTTCCCAATTTGCTGTCAGAAGAGAAGTCTCTGGAGGAACGAATCCCTTACATTTCATAATTTACTTGTATAGAAACACCCTTATTAATTTGTGCCTTTTGTAATTGCATCATTGGACTTTTGATTAATAAACAATATTAAAGTTTTAAATATTCAGATATTTCTAAAGGTTATTCAAATCTATTAGGAAGAAAATTTCATGGAGGTGTAAGACAAGCGATATGAAGCTAGCAACATTAAAGGAGTTCATTACTGCGGTGGGAATTACGTGGGTTGGCAAGGGAATAGAGTAGAGGGTTCACCCCTGCTATATAATGTATTATTCATGAACCAAAATGATTATATTGTGTTATATGCATGATTTATTTCCATTCAGCTTCAAATAATTGCAGATTAATGTTGTCTCTGATAAAGTAATCATGAAAATCACTCTATTCTTTCTATTAATATGCACTTAATCTCAGTGGAAATACCGTTTCTTTGTATATATTTTAATAGAAGAAGAGCTTTTGTGAGCGTATTCACTCAGAAAAAACAGTTGAGTAAAAGGGATATGGATTTTATACACATATTGGATATCCATTTGGAAGCCAAACTTAATGCGCCATATTTACGGCGGATACGACTAGTGGTAAAGGGATATTGTTATTGATTTTCGGTGCCTTTAAAATCTAGGAATAATTTCTTAAATTTCAACATGTTAGCTGCCAAGATTCATACAGTGAGTCTGCTCTTACTCTCTAAGGTTGGAGTTTCATATCCCGTTTTTAAAACTAGTATGTCTATTTTATATTGTATATATTTGTAACTGATGATTTTCAGAGACAAATAAAAACATGCCAGTAGTCGGTATATTGAAATTTTCTTCTTTCATGATCTGTTGTATTGTACCGTATTCATTTTTGGCCTCCTTTATTCTTTTTTCTTATATTCATTATTATTATTATTTTATTATAATACTATTCAGTAATTAATCAAGAAATTGTGTATAGGAAAGTGAATTTTGATTGTCAACATTAGACCTTTCGCAACCAGGATTGCTTTGTTTTAGCTTTTATCTTATGAAGCAGCGGACCTTGTATTAAATTATTGCACTCGATTATCGACTTTGCTGGCATTCTTCTAAACTGTCAGTGGCTTGAAATTTGTATGTCCATAAGGACTGGCCAAATTACTAATAATTATTGTTCTTGTACCATTCAGCTGAGAAATAATTTGTAGAAAGACAAGCATATTTTGCTCATCCGTGTTGCATATATTTTCTGATAGAAATAAAAGTTTAATTCCTGTACTCGAAGAGTAATATTTTAGCCTTTAGCATACGCGGACTCCTATAAATTGCATGCATTTTCAACGGCATATCGCATTTGACAAAATACGTTAGGAGGTCATTAAAATATTATCTCATAGCTGACAAAAGAAACCAATTTACCAAATACCAGTATTGTCGTAAGTGGTAGCGAACGCGTTAAAGTTCAACCCATTCAAGCCCAATAAATTATTTTTTGCTGAAAAATGCTGGAGTCATTTTTCAACTAAAATGTCAACAATTAAGATGTCTTAATCAAATAATGAAACTTGTTTATCCAAAACTGCTCCAGCCGTTCTAAATAAGCATTTTTACATGTCTTATCGGTAGTTATCCTTCTAAAGGGTGGATTAAAAAGATTTAACAACTCCAAATTTTACTTTGCCAAGGTTAGTTTCCACAATTTTTTACCACGATTCAAAAAATAATCTACTAGACATCACGCTAACCTTAAGATTAAATGAGGTAAATTCATTTGAAAATCAGATCTGAGGTCTCATTAAACGACCCATTGTTTGACCTGATTTACCTGATTTTGTCTATTCACGTTAACAATAAAGGTATCCCTTAAGCATAGGTTGATGCAATAGGACAAAGAAGTGAACATTTCAGCTGTTTTATTAGGATAATTATACGGAAATAGGGAGCTTGGTTGCATGGAGGTGAAATCCTAATGATTTAGTGGTACAACATCTGTACCAAACCGTAAGCAAAGGAAAAATACACCTGGTACTGATGAAAAGGTTAAAAGTTATATTCACCTCTAAAGGAATTGAAGATACCTATAAGATACTTAAAACCCAATATAGCATTTTACTAACTCCTGTTACAGAATAAACAGATTGAATTTCGGTGATTTCTGTACGGAACAGAAATGCTTAGGTGAGAAAAAAGCAGAAATGGGAAAAAACCCTATCCGAATCGATTTAGTTTCCACTTCCAGTACATCTAATCAAACAATTGAATTTTCATGGCAACCAAAACTCTTCTCTGCAACCGAAGCTCTAATACCCGTCTATCACTGTCTCTCTCCCGGCCTGATTCCAATAGAGTAAGGTAAAGCAATCTCCAGTGGAAGTAAGGCTTGTCTCCTTTAATTTACGATAACCTACGACTTCCCCATCTGGGCAGACGTCGCTGGAATTGAGGATGGAAAGCCTTCATCGATTTTGGATTGAGTTCCATGTCCGGGCCTGCCTCTGCTGACTAATTCATGGTGGAGGCAACGTTTATATCATATCTCTCTTGTTGACAGCGTTTGAATCTTTTAGATTCCGTGTCAAGGTTCATCAGTTGCCGGCGGGTTCCTGATAAATGAACGAGTGGTCTTGGCTCATGAAAAAACAAAGTTGCCTCTAGGATCATTTTCGTCCATGGGCATTGGTTACACTGATATTTGGCATTAATTGAATAAATGATTGCGGTTTATATGTTGTAAGATTGCATAGCAAGCGAAAATACTGAGCAAAATGTTGGATAAACAAAAGATAGTGTACATATAAATGAATTGTCTGATCTTGACTAGTGAATAAAATTCCAAAGAGCTCTCTCTCTAATATTATTATTATAGATATGCGATGGTCTCATTAATTGAAAAAAAATATTGCAATGGTTTTTCTCCAAATCAAGGAATTTAACAGAATGTTTGATATGCTTAAACTTCTCTTCTTCATTGTGTATTGGGAGATAATTTTAAAGATCCAGCACTTTTTTGAGAATTATTTTACAGAAAAATAGGTAACTAGAAAGTTTATAATTTATTTTTGTAGAGATTGTTAAGTAAATGGCAGAATATTACCTTTAATTATACTTAGGCCTAAAACAAACAAAACATTCGCAGTGATATCTGTAGAATCACATTCGTTATGTTTGTCTTTGGATTATTGCAGTTAATCTTTTCCTCACAATTATACTCCATAATTTCCATTCAAATTATTCGTCTTTACAAGACTTTCCTTTTAATTCACTTTCATTTTTGACTTTAAAAATTCGGAAGAGTAGGAACAGCTACTGTAGATATTTTGGTGTATCTTGTAAGAAGGGACACGTTTAAATATTAGACCAGTCGAATTGTCATGAAAAGTATCAAAATGTGAAAAAAATGCATGACAGCAATTTTACTCCTTAAGTTGTTAGATCGACCACACAAAACATGGCATTATATTTTGCAGAAGATCGGACGGATAAGGGGGAGGGAAATTCTAACGATCGTTTTTTGCGTTTAAATAAATGACTATTAATGTGAGAAGACAAGTTTAAAAAAAAGTTATAGGTAGCAAAAATATCTATAAAATGAGTCGCCGAACGTTAAGATGGATTAATTAGGGCAGAAGTAAATTTAAAAGAACTTTAATTTTGGAACACGTGCAGAAGCACATTATATTAATTTTATCTTCGTGACTTTAATTTTATTGATTAAATAAAATAATAAGAAATTCGTATGTAACAGAAATGGAATTAGATCGATATTATTAAACAGAAAAACATATGTCCGTCTTTATCTCCGTCTGTTGGTCATATGAACTCCTCCCAAACGGCGAACAATTGCAGCATGAAATTTGCTTATATAATCCTGGGGGCCATTTCTAGGTCAACTGCTCTGTTTCCAACTTACAAAAATTATTAGTTTTCAGAATATTTAATTAGGAAGGGAAAAAACGATGATAAATTTCTGTATAAAAAAGCACTATTTATACAAAACAAGCCGAGGCGAAGCTGAGCAATAATTCTAGTTATTTTTATTAAGATGCCGTTGTAGAAGACATATCTAGTGGTACTTTATTTTATCAAAACGTGACATTTCATCTTGTTCCAGGTCACGTAAAGATAAATTGTTGCAGTTTTGAAATTTAAATAA
The DNA here is from genome assembly GCA_013235015.1 of Araneus ventricosus. NCBI lineage: Eukaryota > Metazoa > Arthropoda > Arachnida > Araneae > Araneidae > Araneus > Araneus ventricosus. The sequence continues at coordinate 979,878 of BGPR01000055.1, read as the reverse complement.
AATACGCAAAAGCAAATATCCCAAGAGTAGAAGTGTTTACCTCACTAGTTTATTTTATTTAGCTATTTTTACGAACTCCATTTTTGTCAAATTGAATAAAGTCTAGAGACGCACCTTTGAAACTTAAATTCTGAATTCTTTCAAATGCTCATTTGCTCATTGCAAATGCTCAACTTTAATTAACGTTTTTTGTTTAGATTTCATTGAGAAACGCATTTACTTTTAACTTGTTTATAATTAAGCGATTTTTTAATTTTTAATTTCAAAGCAAGTATTTCAAAATTCCCACTTATCAATGGTAGGAAAATTCCAAAATAAAAGCAGTCATTCTCTTCCTAACTGAAATTTAAGGTGGAAAAAAATTTATAATTAATTCGAGTAACAAAAGGCGAATTTTCTCCCTCTAAGTTTCAAGAAATAAAATAAAGCTGCAGAGAATAGAAGTGGTTTAACTTTATCAGACGCATTACGTTCTGAAATTACGTCAATTAAGTTGAATGGTTCCTTTCGCGTTTGCGCACAAGCATTTGAGAGGTTATTTTATTTATGGGAAACTTTAGGAAAAGTCATTTCTTCCAAAATGGCTATAGAGTCCTTCGCCATTACGTGGAGAAAAATTAAACAGCCTTTGAAAGTTTTCATTTTTCAAAGAACACTTAAATCTTGACTCTTTTAAGGAGTAGAATGAGGAATGTTTATATCGCTCATGTGATAATGACTTTCAATTTAATTAAGCGTATTATGTTTGAAATAAATAATATGTATTAAAATAGGTAGTAAATCATATAAATGTATTAAATTATATCTCATATAGGCGCAGTGGTTTAATAATTTATTTCTGTACAATCTTTCTACCCCTGTTCAATTGTACCTGGCGCCCCTGGACGAAGAAAAACCCATGCACCCCTAGACAAAGAAGAATTTATGAGACCCTTTACTAATACGTACATATATTTTCACATGATAGCCAAATATAATGAAAACAAATATAAACACTCGATATAAAAATGTAAGGTTTTCAAATTAATTAAATATTTAAATTACTTAAAATGGTAAAACAATTTCAGCAATATTTATTAATTTGCATTTTAGGAATCAAAAATTTTTTAGCATACATAATAATCCATTTACGGTTATAGTTAAATGCATGTTGCAATTTAGTATTTATTATGAGGGGAGGAAGTTCGATGAATATGTCACAGTTTCGGTTGATGGACCAGCGCCTCATTACTATGGCTCCCTTTTTGTACCATTCAGTTTCTGGCGTTTTACTAAATTATGGAAAGGTATAATAAGTATAAAATTCTAAATGTGTTTTCACCAATAATCACCATCCAGCCCATAAATCAACAACCCATAAAATCCCATAATATTTCCCCTTCATTTCAAAACTTGTCATAATTGTGTGAATAACTGTCAGCTACAACACTTGCAAAATGCACAAGCCATTGTTTCCGACATCTTTTCTTCCATGGTGTTGGCATGTTGCTCATTGTCTGAACAGTTTGAAACTTCGTTTTCATAAGAAATATTATTAAATAGTGATTCAAAAAATACTGGAATGAAATAAATGAAAACCAATTCTAAGCGTTCATTACACTATTTACGCATTTGCAGTATACGATTTCGATACGCGCTAATATCTGACAAATGTTTAAGTATTTAGTACCGAGGTACCATAAAAGAATAATAGTGAACGAGATCTATAACTTTGATTCTGCTCTAGCCTTCTTCTTACGGGCGGTAAGGTTTTAGGGTATGAGGTTGTGTGTGTAGGGTGATAGTGTATGAGTAGTGAAGTATTGTATGAATAGATGTATTACATTTTCTTACATGCTGAACATATTGTTTCAAAAATCGTTCTGTGGGTGTATGGTGTAAACAGTGCAACACGCAGGATAATGGAGAATGAAGGTTTATTCACAAATATGCAGAAAGAAACGAAGCACAGGTAACAGGAAACAATAGATCTTGCAGAGATTAGCAACGTAAACAGACAACAATTCACAGGTCATAACAGTTCAGTACTTCGAGATTTAGTAACACAAACAGTCATCAAATCACTAATAACGACAATAACAGCACTTTCAATAGCGCTCAGCTCACCAGCTTTCTAGCTCTCACTGCAGACAAAACTCCAAAGTCGTGTCAGTCGATCAACACTCTCTACTCAATACCTCTCGGCATCTAACAACTTACTAGCTCGCACAGCGGATAGAACTCCAAAGAGAGATTCCAAAGACGTCCGCACTCCAAGGCGATCCCAGTAGATCAGCACATTCAAAGTCGATCAACATTCACTCACTCCGTGATCTAAAAGCACTCCTTATATAGTCTTCCCCGGCAGGCCGTGACGTCACATAGAATCATCTAGTACATTCAAGCGTATCTTCTCTCCTAATAGAGATATCGAGAAAATTCTAGCATCTTCGAGTTCCCATATTTCGTCGTCAAACTCGCCAAATTTGTCGCCAAGATGGTCGCCAAGTTTGTCGTCAAGGTCTGGGGTCCAATCTTGACTGCTTCCAGTCACTCCATACTTACCACTGTAAAACTCTCTTCCCAACCATAAGACTATCATTGTTGGGAAGCGACTTTCATGTTTGTAACAATATGATATAGTAGTAGGCAGTTAGGATATCCATCTCTTAGCGGCAATAATCTGTTGGATGTGGACTCACTTTGTTAAGCATTATTATCCCCTTCTATTTTGACATAAAGAATTGTGCGACGAATAGGGTGAACGTTAAAGAGGATTTGCAATAAGAATTAACATTCTAGGAGGTCTTTTTCGTCATAGATACAGTGGTGGGTTAGACAAGAAAATTTAAAAATTTAGCTACAAACTTAGCGAACTTTCCCGACAATAATCCTTTTTAATAATTCGAACTTTTATGCAGATAAAATGTGATAAAAATTTAAATTTTCCAGCAAAAATATAGGGGGTGACTGCCCCCGTCGTCCCCCTACTCACCGCCACTGCATAGATATCATTTGCTAGTAACTTCAAGATGGAGGAAAGCACTGTTCTGTTGATTCACTAAAATCCTACCACCAAGAAGAGATCGTAGATTTCTTTTATCCGGAATCGAAAGCCTAATTTTAATACCTTTTCATTAGGCACAGGGAAAAAACGACAAATTTCCTGAATGCTTCAAAAACATATTGTTACTTATTTAATTTTTCGAATTGAAAATTAAAGACATTTAAAATAAATATCTAATATCTAACTACACAGTATGAAATTTGCTTTAGAGAACACAGCGGCGTGATTTCTTTTATCATAATTTATTTCATTCTTATCTGTAAAACGCGCTTCACCGCAGATTTACATTGCGCGAGGTGAACCTAAATTGTTTTCATAAGTGGACGAATATTTGCATACTGTTTACCAGAATTTAAACTACTTGTTGTTGTCATTCTAGTGTTATCTTTCCTCCACAAGCTTCATGAAATTTTGCATGACATTCGGGAAGAAAGTTTATATGCATTAGAATGTTTCACCTTAAAAATCGCTGGGGACACATGAATCTGCCTCTCACGCACGTTTCTCTCCAGAAGATTCAAATTATTAACGCAATATTTAGCCTTAATCTCCCCAAATTCCTGCTGCAAAATGTTAAGATTTTTCAGTGTTATAATTGCAATAATGTCTTCCATATTTACTTTACTATTGTCTTAAACGAAAGTATTTTAACTGTTTACAACTCAGCTTCTTAAAAATGACAAAATACCAGGTGTTTTGATAGATTCGGGAAATACTAAAACACGTATTTCTTAGATTTTTAAACTTTTAATAATAAAATGAGAAATACAGTAGAAAAAGGGTGTGTGACATTGAGTTATAATATTTCAAAGTATTCCATAAAGTTTAAGAAGTATGGAGTACATTGAAGCAGTTGTTTTGCTTATTGTAACATTGCACAAAAAAGTACTAGGTTAGCATGCAGAAGTATTTTTTTCGATTCTCAATTTTTACACGTGCGCGTCCTCGCCAGTTTCAGGGTGAGTGAAGTTCAAATCAACCTAATAGCAGCCAACGACCTTCGTTTTCAATAAGTGTACTAAAATTGCATCAGTGGCGAATTCTAGATTTGGGTCGGGGGGGGGGGGCTGAGGTCATAAAAATTTTGTATCGTCGTGACGAATGTCAAACCTCATGGCTTATGTAAGCCAAAACACTTTAACTTTACAGACTTTACTCACCTGACAATTAGAATCAGAAAGAACAATACAATACTTTCAATAATTTAATGAAAACTGCAATGAAATAAATAGCCAAAAAATGTCTCCGACCGCGTCAACGCTACAAGTGGAATGACTAGAAAATTAGGAAAATTTTCAAACCTGTCAAGCCAAAAAGCATTGTTGACACGTTTTTATTATTTTTTAAAAAGGAAAATTAAGAACAAACAGTGCATTGATTTTAAATAAAATAAAGAATTCTGGCTTAGGTCTTGGGGAGGGGGGGGGGGCTGCAGTTCCATAGCCTCTCTAGATTCGCCACTGAATTGCATAGAACGGTGTGCACCTGTGCTGTCACATTAATTTAGTTTATTGAACTTATGTGATTTTGAATTCTGTGAGCACTGAATTGCTTTGCAACAGAACTGTCACATCATGATAGAGTCAAATGTGTACAATTCATCCCATTATAGACAGCGTGAAAGTCCTCTGTTTATACATCACTTATTTTCGTCTTTTACTGAAAGGAATTGATAAAATATATACGAGGGTCAGAACTTTAATAATGGCAACACTGCTATAGAGACGACGTGGAAGGGAACCAAATAATGTCGCTTATACCACACGTTAGTTCCGTACCTACCTTACCTCAGAGTAAATGGACTCTCCCTTCCCACATCACGCGCATGCGCACTGACGAGAAGAACAGGGCCTCGTGTTAGCTGGCGGTCTAATGTAGTTTTGTCACTATGTTTTCGAAACAGAAACAACGGAGTTGGATAAAGATTGAATGTCTCAGAGGTCGTACAGCACGACAGTGTCATCAAGGTCTTCAAGAGGCTTGCGGGGAATTTGCAGTGCCTTACAGAACAGTGGAAAGGTGGGTAAAAGCCTTCAACCAGGGACGCCAAAATGTGACAGACATGCGTCGGCCAGGTCGTCATAGTGTCAGTGAAGAAGAAGTGTATGCTTTTTCCGCGTTACTAGACAGCGATCGACGCCATACGATTCGTGAGCTGGCCCGAGAGACAGGATTAGCGCATACGACTGTGCTTCAAATCCTGATTTCACGCCTGGGCATGAGAAAAATTGCATCACGATGGGTTCCGCATGATTTGACGGATCCCATCCACCCATCATTTTGCAACACAATTCTCGGCAGCGTGCAGCGCAAGCTATGGCAGATTTGTTAGATCAATGGCTATGGGAAGTGCTGTACCATCCACAATATGCCCCGGACTTAAGCCTTGTGACTTTTACTTGATTCTTAAGATGAAGGAACCACTTAGTGGCATTCGCTTCAGAATTGTTCCAGAGATTCTTCAGGCAGTAGACCGCTCCATTTGAACTATCAACACAACAGGCGCTGCTAAAGGTATCCTACAACTTCCACATTGTTGGTAACGTGTTGTACACAATGCTGGTGACTACATTGAAGGACAGTAAAACTTAGTAACATGTATCTATTTTGTATCAGTTGTAAATAAATAGTTGACATTATTAAAGTTCCAACCCTCGTATTTTAGTTATTTATAAAATATATAATTATTTTTAATTTTTTAAGTATTTAATGCTGGTTCTTCTCTTTCCCTCAGAGCTTGTCACTGCTGGTGTTACCTTTCTTGCCTGCGAGTAATTTGTTTTTCCCCGTGGGATTTGTTGTGGCAGAGAGAGTGTTATATATTCCAAGTATGGGATTTTGCATGATTCTAGCCCAAGGGTGGAGTATACTTTGGGAAAAACGGTATGTATATTCTCGTTATAACTAATCTCTTTACTTTCATTTAATCATTAATTGGTTTAATTTTCTATTATGTTTTCCTGGCTCTATGAGCTGGGAAATTTCATAATTTATACGCAGTGATACCTCTGGTTTCGTTGATAATCCGTCCGAAAACAATCGGCGAAATACGATATCGACGAACAACTAAGCAAAGTATTTCCATATGTTTCAATGTAAATCCGATTAATTCGTTCTAGATACTCCAAAATACATACCAGAACCACATTTTATAAACAATAAATCCAGTGTTTAATACTAATATGCAAATAATAAATGCAAATGATGTGAAGAATAGATGAGCATTTAACATGTTATTTACATTTTGTTACCTTTCTTATGAGAGGAGGGGAGAGATAGGTGAGAATAATATTGTATAGAAAGTAAATCTTCTCCATACTGGCATAAAAAATCAAGGCATTATCTGGGGTCACTTCTCTTCACGGGCAGTAGATTCAAATTTCGGAACAGCTTTAGAGTTAGTGGACCCATATCGCACAAGAAAGCTGTCCAAATAGGTATGTTTCTCCTACGAAAACCGAGACATTTTTCGTGGAAAAAATAGACGATTACCGAAGTCAACGAAAACCGAGGCATTACTGTATTACGTTAACCATAAAAATGTTTAATATTTTCATCTATCTAATTATATTGCACTTTCTCTCGTGAGAATGTTTGGTCGTTTTGATTCAACCAAAAGCACATAAGAAACTTGACATGTTTAGGGATTTCGCATAATTTTTATAGCGTCAACAAATGACTTTATTTTATGTGATAAATTTAAAATTACGGATAAGCCAGTTAAGTTTCGAAAAGGAACCGAGAAGGTTTCTGCGAATCCATTTTCTAATAAAACCCAAACTATAAATGCCCAAACTGCCCCACTTGCCATTTGTAATCAATAGCTGAATACATTTAGTGAATGAAGAGACTTAGCAGCCGAATCCAAAATGCACTGCTTAGCTTTGGTAACATATTACTTCAAATACAAGTAATCACTAAATTGTATTGGACCATGTTTTAATTTCTACATTTATTTGTGTTCTTCTTGTAAATTTCTTTGAGTTTTGCTTCATTAAAAATCTGTATTGTTCGTTATTTATACGACTAAATATCCTAACCTCACTCCTATCGGGTGGCACTACGAGTGTGTGGGTGTGAAGTAACTATATAAGTAAGCGAGTTCTCGCTTTCCTTAGTGGGTATAGTAATGGTGTGGGATTTAGTTACTTCCACTCCGATGACTGAAGGTATCTCCTGCGCAACAGGTTGGGCAGTGCTCAGTAATGTCTATTAGGACCCCATTCTCAGTTATCGTATTGCTGTCTTGGTGACTATCATTCATTAAAACTCTTATGCTTAGGAAGGGCGGGGTTATCTCGTTCCGGGCATCGTAACCTCAGAAATAAAATGCATTGCCTTGCATTTTCAAAGAATCTTCAAGCTACGTAAGTCGGGAAATAACGATAATGCTTTTTAATATCATCAAATCTCGTTGAAAATTTGAATATTTCCCATGACCAAACTTTATACCAGTAACCGAATAATAGATTCTTTTTGGATAACCATTTGTAAACGTAAAAAAATTGTAAATATATAAATCGAAAATAAACCCCAGATTACCGAACAAAAATATTATTCTTAGTTGTATTTCTACTTACTATAAATATCTAAGTAAAATAGGATTTATTTCATAGTTTTTGATATAAATTTTTTTATGGAAAAGATTTTCTAGAAATGATTTTTTTTTCTATTTCAAAAACGAAAACTCCTAAAAATTGAAGAAAACCACATTTAAAATTTTTCATGAATGACTTTCTTAAAATTCAGGGCAGTATTTTTATCGTTATTTATTTCCTCTTCACACATTTTAAAATTATTCATTGTTTTTTAAAAAATGCTATCAAGAAAAAATACATAAGACCTAAATAGCTGTTTTCTGAATAAAATATTTCTTTTAGCGTAAACAGAACTCTAATTCATAAACTATTTCTAGGAAAGCGAGGGAAATATTTATGAGTTTCCAAAGATCGAAAGAATTTCACATAAACATTTACAATTCAAGCAGAAAATTTTTATTCACTTCCAGTGAATGTAGTTCTTTTGTAGCAAGCAGAATTATGAATAAAATGAGCTTCCATCTTCCACTGCACTAAAGGCTCAACACAGAATGGAGTATTTTGGAAACAAAAGTGTTGCCAGCGTTTTTAAAAGATCTATTCCATCTTCCTCCAAAATCGTTTGAAATATTTTATGCAACAGCTGTAGATCTGACTTCTAGCAAAATGTGGGAATAATCGAATTATGCATTTATCATTCAGAATTCAAAAATAATAATGATAAATAAATTTTTAATTTTGAAAGTTTTTGTTGAGAAATTTTCTATAAATCTGAAATATTTGATTCAATAGATTTATCGGGTAATTATCGTCTGATAGGTCAAAATGATGACCTATCAATTCACTTTTTATTAAACGGATTAAAAATCATAAATAAAGGCCATGCTTCCAAATACTTTCATTTACTAATAACTCGATATTGCTACAAAAACTATATGCTTTCTGTTGCTAATAATAAATTAATCATTTTTGTATGATTTGAAAACACTTCATCTATCAACAAAATAAAATTCAGAAATATTTATCTTTGCTTCGGAAAAATTGATAAAAAGTTGAAATCAGGAAGATTTCCTCTAATTATTACTTTCTCGTATACGAAGTATACAAAGAGAAAGTATTGTAATCGTCAAAAAATTCCACCTCGAGATTTTGACGAATCTCCACGTCTTAGACCTCCCTGAGTCCGAAAAACACAATTTTGGAATTATATCTGTCTTTGAACACGATAACTGGAGAACTATTAGAGCTACAGGGTTGAAATTTGGTATATGATCTTTACACATAATTTGTAGGTTTCTATCAACTTTTGTACAAAATCCGTCAGCGCGAAGTCTGTCTGTCCGCGTTCATGGGAACACTATAACTCAAAAACTTCAATAGCTAGATGGATAAAATTTGCTGCACAGTTTTATCATCAGAAATGTAGGTCGATATCAAATTCTGGACCAAATCCGTGAAAAGGTTGACTGTCTGTCTGTATAATCGCAAACTTGTGAACACAATAACTCTTTAAGATAACAACTTGGATATATGAAATTTGGTGTGCGGCTTTCTAATCTAAATTGTATATTATTATCCAATTTTCGTTTAAATCGGTTTAAAAAAGTGCGTTGAAATCGCCTGTTCGGTTTTCCCTCCATTGTACGTATCAATGTCGCAAAAAAAAAAGGATTGCGAACACTGGAGCAAGCGTTTTCCCCACTTCAGGGAATACCGAACGTTTCCCCCACCTTAGGGAATATCGAACTTTTTCCCCACGTTAAGGAATATCGAACGTTTTCCCCACCTTAGGGAATACTGAACATGTATTCCCCCCCCCCCTCCCACCTGTGCTATTCCTATGCGAAAAAGTTTCGGAGTGGTCACTCCCGCTGGTTTTTCTTTTCAAAGTTGAAGAACTCGGCAGATGTTCACGATCCCACATAAGGTCGGGATCCAAACAATCATTTCTTTCTCTCGTTAATATTAATAAATTAGTAGTATCTGACTTATAAACTGTTGAATGATCCTAAATGATTGCTGATCTATCAATAAAGATAATTTCTTACGTTCGAAATTATACAATTTTTAAAATTAATACAATAAGCAATTTGTAAATACGACGCTCGTCCTTTAATCAGGGATGTCTTTCATGACATATTTGCTGGTCTACACAACTCAGGATTAAGTCTCTTTAATTCCCTCTGCATTAAAGAGCTTCCTGCCTCGACTCCATGTTTAATACTTCTTAAATATATTAATTGGAAGGCCTAAACCATCTCGTTTCCGTTTCAGCATAATGGATATCGTGCGGCATACATAAGTTAGTAGATAGGCCTCGTAGTAAAGTTAGTTTAATAGTTCAGTTAATAGTGTTAGTGGATCTGTTAAATTGATTAATAATTAAGCAAGAGCTTACGAATCGGAATTTTAATCAGCTCTGAACGGTAGCGCAGGTTATTGTTCGTGTTAAATTTTCTATTCGAGATATTGTTGGCTGAGCTGTGGAATGACAAACTATTCAATTTGTGTATGATATGGGTAAAATTACGCCTAAAAATTAAGGATTAACTAAAAAAAACTGTGATTTATAGAATAGTTGATTGCAGAAATCGCATGGTCAATTTTATTTTCAAAATTGGGTTTATGCTGTTTTCGAATTCTAAAGTGGTGTTTGCACAGTGAGTGAAGAAAAGAATGAGATGATAGGTTTATAAAATCTACCAGGTACGAAGAAAATTTAATCATTGATTTAAAAAAATAACCAGTTTTCTTAAAGCTCCAGAAATCTTATTAGTGACTCGAGTGGTTTCTACTATCACCGATTCAATTTTAACTGGCAATTTAAAAATTCATTTCGAAGGAATCGCTGCAGATTAATTTTGATTTTCTTTATTTAAACTGTTTGAAACAACTACCATTTTAGAAAAATGAAATAAAAATTCAACACCCATGATAGTAACAAAGGATTTTTCGAAGTTCTAAACGTGAAACTTAAAAAATTTAAATTAAGAAATTTAACGAGGAAAATCCCCTAGTGATCCAGTTAATGAGAAGACACGACCTGTGCTAATTTAAAATTATAATTGCTTAATCAGATTACTTAGATAATACGATTATGAGATTAATAATTACGTCATGCAATTAAGTTATATGATAAGCACCAAACTATTTTATATGGATTAGTACTTTGCTCAAGTAAATTTTTAAATATAAAGAAGAAATTTAATCTTTGTAAGCCTTTATAAATTCCGTATATAACTACAGAAAAAAGAAAAAAATATATGTTGATGAGCTTATACTACATTTTTTTAAATTTAAACATAACTTCTCTAAATGATAACATTTACTTTAGAGATGATGCGCAGGATTTAAAGTTGAAGTAAAAATATTAAAAAATGTTGCATAGCAGTAAATTAATTGCAGTCGTCTTGGGAACGTAAATGCGATTTTATTAATTAACAATTTAATAAAATCCAGTATCGTATTTTGAATAACGTAACGTTAATATGGACTCAGATGCTGCTACTTTCAGTAAAAAAAAATTCTGACGATAATTCCCTATTTTTATTCACAGTTAATTTGGATGCTGAATACAGTAAAAGTAATTACTGAATACAGTAACAGAGTTTGTAAGTCAGCAAAAATATCGGAAAAAAGGTTGTTCCTTTCGAATCATGCCCTCAGATGCTTCCTAGTGTAGGATTTAACCCATCTAGCAAAGTAGAATAATTTTAATCCTTTAATCTAGTATTTAAGGGGGAAAAAATAGACTGAATAAACTGCGCGCTCTTCACACACGTTCACTGCTTTAAACTTTATTTGAAACATCGACTCGTATTTTTTTAATAATTAATATGCAAAATAAAGAAATAATCTAACTACATTACGAAACATACCTTTAATAAATTTAAAGGAATATTTTTTATCATTCTGTAATTAAATTTCTTAAGTAAAATTATAAAAAGTTCGATACTTTCCAAGCTTTAAAAAGCTTTTTAATTAAAAAAATCATTACTACAGATTAATATACACTCGCTCTTAATATACCATCCATTTATTAATAAATAAAGGGAATAATGTCTATATTTAATAGTACGTTAAATATTCAGTACCGCAAATATATCCTCCCTACAGTAATGGACTGAACTTACCAGCACCATTTCCACCACAAACATGCAGAAAGGGTCCGAAAAACGACACAGAACAATGCCCCATTCTCTATATGCTGGTTCTACTTTCTTATGTCCTTCTTGAGACGGTTGGTTCGTTTTTGCTTGAACAGAGTTATGGCGTCCGGCGGAAGAGCACGTAAAAATATGATTTAAAGATGAGCGAGCGATTCGCTCCCTGGGGGGGGGGGGGGCCGCGAAGGGAACAGGGCGATTGCGTTTTTGGAGCAATCGCCTCTTTGCAGTTACTGCCGAAGCAAACCAGTGGGTTGTGGGTAAACGGTTCACGAAAATTCGCCGGGGAGCGGTCACAAATAGAAAAATTACAACTCTATACCAGATTGAAGGGATTGGTTTTTGGATCTCTGGGATTTAAGACAAAGCTTCTTCGGCTTTTTTTTACCTGGGTAATGGCTCATGAGTCGAAAAATTTAAAATCCATGTGATAAACAGAATGAAAATTCTAGTTTATAAATATTTTCAGCAAATTTGCTGGCATCGATATATTTTTCCTAAATATTTTTATTTAACAAATACCGAAGACTCTGAAAGTCAATGGGAAAATTACAACTCGATGCCAGATTACATTCACCAGTTTTAAGCTTTTTTTTTATCTCGGAAAGAGCCATTTTTGGGCAATTTTAAAAACCCTGTGATAAATAAAATGAAAATTATATTAACAAAGTTAGTTTCAGCAATTTTATTGAAATGGTTCAACGTCTCTATAATTTTCTGAAATATTTTTATTTACGATTATTGGGAAATCTGACTGAAGGAAGCGAAGATAAAGCTATCACGACCCTCTAACTGTGGTTGTAACTCTAATCCCATTTATCTATCCATATTAAGCTAATCTATACCATAGTAAGCTAAGTGGTAACAGGCGCTCTTCTGTTGATGAAACCGTCCTAAGAGCACCTGAGATATATATCTGAATTAGCATTAGCCAGCAAGTGGCTTTCCTGGAGGACTTGAAAGGGAAGTCGGCTCGCATTCTTGTTTTGCTAAATCATCATCAGGAAATCCTCCAGCAGCCATCCGAACCATAGCAAAGAACTCGTTGTTAAAGTGCTAATTTTTCATATCAGGATTCGAATAATGCTTGTAAAGAGCATGGTCGAGGTTAGAACCCATGATCTTATTTCTGAGAGGCGCCATGCCTTAATTCACAACGCCTCTGGTGAGCGCATTACTCTGCGCGACTAAACTTTGGATCGTGACCTAAAGTTTAAGAATTTCTGAATCGTGGGGAAAAGGTACAATTGCGGCGATTGCTTTCTAATGTAAAAAAACAGAGAAGTTAAAAAGACATAAAAATGATTCAGGAGTCAGTGGAATCTCATTGTTAATTTAATGAGAATTTAAACCTATAATTTCTTGTATATGATATAGTGTCCATATTATTCAAAATAGAAATTGAATTTAAATTGCCGTATTTCTGAACTATTTAACTATGTATTGATCTACAAACTGACTGACAGAACATGAACTTACGTATTAGCATTAAAGGTATCATTGAGCGTATTATTTTGGCAACTGTATTGTATAACCCGAATTATAGAAACATTAAGTCTTCAAACAGCAAAGTATGGAGATAAATGAATTTTTCAATCTAAATTTTAATATATAGAATCACAAAGAATATGGGAAGCTTCTTTAAATTTAAAAGAGATTTATGTGTGAAATCTGTGAAATATTGCTAATATCTTGCCTATATACAAGGCCTTGAAATAAGTATGAAATTTCTCTATTTCGAGTAAAAAAATGGCCGATGATTTGAAACATAAAATTCACGGAATAATTATCATATTAGATTTTATATTTTTAACATTTGATCATTATTATCTCTCCATAAATTTGTCAATGTTCCCTTTTGTGCAATAATCGGTTGATCGTAGCCACGAAAAGCGCTCATGCAACGCAGTATGTTGCATACAAATTTGATCCATTTTTATATATAACATAAATATTCTGATAGAGTCACGTAAACACGCTATAAATAAACTTTAAAGGTCGTGAAATTTGCGTCTTCTTAAGTGAGGTAAGAGAATGATATCCTCTCAACCGAAGTCTTTTATTTTTGCTAATAAAATAAATGTATGAAATATACATTTGCAGTATTGTAAAAAAATATGCATTTCTATTAATAAGAATTTATGCATCATTAAATAGAATTCTGTAATTATTCGAATTCAATGCTCATTTCCTCTCGGTATATACTAAAGTAGTTTCTTCCTTCTTTATCAGTTGTTATTACCTGCTAGTGCGCATGCGTCAAAATGAGACTCAAAATATCGTTTGACTTGACGTTCGCATTTGATTGTGATTCCATCGATGCTGTATATGCAGAGGAGTAAAACAATCCTCTCATGTCTTTAACAATCTTCGGTAAATTGTATATGATAAATGTTATACAATTTACCGAATTATATTTGCGTATTGCTGTAAACAAATGCTTTTGTTATTAAACTAATCTATAAAATTTGGTGTGCTAACTTAAAGGAACACATATGGATTTAGTCAAATTTATTTAATTAAATCTGGCATTCAGTTTGCAGTCCAAAATTAAGCAGGATGGGGATTTAGTAGTTATATAAAATTAACCAATAATTTTGATTTCTACAGAATGTAATAATTTAGATAGTTTTGTCAGCTGGTTGAAAGCATAATGCGAATAGCATAATATAGAATTCACTAGTTCTTTGTGTGACAGATGCATGCATACACAGGTACTCTTAGCCTTATCCATTATGACGCTAAGATGGATTCTCGAATGAAGTGTTAAATAAAGAAACACTAATAAAATATTTATCGTTATCTGTATGATGTAACATTTACAATATTTCAATCTAAGCGACAGGTGATAAATATTTAATTAGTTAACAATACGAACAATAACTAGTTTATTAGTAATTAATTAGTATGATAGCAGTAGTGGACTGGAAGAAATGAAGGGCCTGGTGATTTTTACTGATTGTTCCAAAATGGAAGGAAGAGTTGGTTGCGCATTTGTAGTATTTTATAATAAAACAGAACTAGACTATAAAAAATTTAGACTAAATGAATCGAGAACAGTACTTATGGCTGAAGTGATTGCAATTCAAAAGGCAGTTCAGTATGTCAAAGCAAACGACCTAGGACAAGTAAATATAATCAGTGACTCCAGGTCAGCACTTATGGCATTAAGTGCTGTAGAAGAAGCCAGAGACATAATCAATAATATAAAAGAAGATATAAAAGAATGCAAGGGAAAGATAACCTTGACTTGGAATAGAGCACACGTGGGGAATTTTTGGAATGAATGTGCTGATCAATTAGCCAAGGAAGCAACATTGATTTCAGATGAAACAATTAGTTTTGTTCCCTCTAGAAACCAGATAAGATATGAAGGAAATAAAATTATAAAGGACCTGTGGCAAAATCGTTGGAATGATTCAAAAAATGCGCGATGGACCAAAAACCTAATAGATAAAGTTAACGTTGATAGACTATATGGCGATTTCTACATAATTCAAATTTTGATGGCACATGGGATTTTCATTGAATATCAGGCTAGATTCTTCGAAAAAACGTCGTTATGTTCATGCGGCCGAGAAACGGGAACTGTTCTTCACGTAATTAAAGAGAGCGAAATTTGGATATCATACAGAAAAAACTGGCCTAGTGGATGGCAATTTATGAGTTTAAAAGACTTGATAAATAATGCCGATATTCGTATCTCATTGCGAGGACTTCTTCACGAACTTCTAATCAAAGAATTAGACTTATTGTCGTCGATCAGTGAAACTGATGTTTCCCGTCTCTGAAAAAAAAAGAAGAGAAAAATATTGTAAAATAAGATGTATCACATTTTACCTGCACGGCCTAGGCCAGGGCGGGATAATCTATTCTTGTATGATAGCAGCAGATTTCAGTAATTTCAGAATTTGGCAGGAAATATAATACAGTTTCTTAAACCACGTCTCAAATATTCCACATAGAAAATGGAATATTTGAATAATTTGATAATTTATTTATCGTATGTGAAACAAAATGGCAAATTTGAAAACCTTACCATTTTTCAATCTATGATATTCCTTTGAGACAAGCATTTAACTCATAGAAGTTTCTCGCACAAACGTAAAATGTCAGTTTTTTTAAAATCTGGTTTAATAAGTTATTTGGCCTCTATTTATTCGTATTATGATTTTAACAAGATATGTGTAAAAAATAAATTATTATATTTATTTATTAACGTATATTTTATTTTATTCAAAAATCAAGTAAACTCAAACTGGTAAATTCTATTTTTATTATTTCAATCATATGATCGCTTTTAATGTTTGCCATGATAATGCTATTGAAATTCCAATATATTGTACTGTCCAAAATATGTTAATATTAATATTTCTCAGCAATTATTCCGAAAATGGTGATGGTTACGATAAAGTTTTTGTCCTTAAATAACTTGTCGATAAATTAAATATAATTTGTTATAAGTAGGATTGTTGGACAGTAATTTTTATTAAAAATGTGCACTGTACTTTCTGACACTAAATATTATATGGGAAACAATAGAAACAACTGAAATAAATCGTATTATGAAATGGTAAGTATAAATTTAAGAGAAACATTAAATAGGATATTATATGGAAAAAATTAGAAGCAATTACTCAAATATATCATGTTTAGTAAATCATAAATTTAAATATAAGGAAAACATTAAGACGTGAAAGAATTAATGAAACAGTTTTTTAAAACACAGTTTTTAGTGTACTGAAACGTAATTTTTTTTTTATTTTAATTATTTTCAACCTGTTTAATCTTGATATATATTTTTTCTCAAACTCACCACCAGTCGGCGCCACCATTACAGGACAAAATTTGATTTAATTAATGATTAATTTATAATTTGGCTCTGAAAATATAGACAAAATATATTGTCATTGAGAATATATAAGTGTGACAAATTTTAAACCTCTGGCAAATGAGAGAAAAATCCATAACAAAATTTCATCTTTACAAATATGAAACAAGTCAAGTTAAATAAAAATTTTTAAAAATGAAAAAAATTTAAATCTGATTTAATACATAAAATTATTACATTTTATGCTTTTTATTTTTCGTTATCAGATAAGTTTATACTACTCTTTTGCAAATTTTTCAAATTTAAATTCTCTTATTTTCAACTTTAAAGGAAAACATCATAAATAACCATTATAACAAGCGACTTGTTGACTGCGCACTTTCAGCTTCCCGCACGTTTCTTCTGAGGCTGGGAGCGGTGATTTTTTACTTATTCATCCCCAATAAGGGAAGGTCACTTCCGGTGGCCTTCTGTCAGGCGGTCAAACTTTTCCTGCCGATGCCTCCAAACAATCCTGACAAGTCATCAGTGGGGAGAGCAGGAAAAAAGGATCCTAGTCCATCCCCCTAGGGATCAAATTTCCAGTTGGGAGAAAAAAAGAAATTGGTCAGCTTTTTAGAAAATGGCCAGAAAAAGTTTTTTAGCGAGTTCATACTCCACAACAGCGATGGGGAGGGACGAAAAATAGAAGAAAAAATATAATAATAATGAGAAGAGAGGAGAAAATAGAAAAAAAGATGAAACTAAGAAATCAGAACCATGATAGTTGGGACCCTAGGCCATATCGATTGAGAATTGAAAGCTGGGAAAAAAGAACGTTCGAATGGGCATCGATTTGTAATTCTAACTTTCTCGACAACGGCCTAAAGAGAAGAAAACTGGATTCTATTTTGTTCTCTTTTTTTATTGTTCTGATTCCTATCTCTTCTACCAACCCCCCATTTCCGCTTTTCCTTGTGCCCCAGTAGAAAATGGGAATACTATTGACTTTCTGCCATCTTTTCAACTGCAAAATTGGCTTACAGATGTAGTAAGTGACCGAAGTACGGCGAGCATGGAATGTCGCCGGTCGGATTTATCGCAGGGTACAGGCGCGATTGGGAAAATGCGCTTTAAAATGGTCGCTTTTATGTTCCAATTTGGAAAGGAACTTTTTTTTCTGTTCTGTTTTGGGAAATAAGTAAAAAGACTAATGCCCCAATCTGTGAAGCGAAAATTATATCTCGTGGGGTATGAGTCTAGATAGATTTTTATAATAGGCTGGAACATTTTCTCATATGTTTCAGACTAATGGGGCTTTGTTTCAGATAATTTTTTTCGTCTCTTCCTCCTTTTAGCATATTATCGCAAAATTGCTGGGGTCAAAATTCTATTCGTAACAAATTTCGATCAGTACCGAGATTGAAAAATACTATATCGTGAAAGAAACGAGACAATTAAGTTCAATATCTGCAAAAAAAGCGACACGATTGAGGCCACTCCGCAACATCTACTTGACTGTGTTGCCTTGGTGTATGATGACCTGCGTAAGCGACCGGATTTCGTGTTGGAGGTGCTGAAGGCGAACGACCTCATGGATCTGATCTGATTCAGATCGGAAGGATTAGAAAGAAGAAGAAGAACGAGACAATTGAAAATCAAATTGTTTCATGGCAATGCGCATGATAAAAAAACAAATGCAGATTATACAGAAATCCTTAGTAGGCATTTTAAACCTGAAATTATTTCTACAATTTTACTTCATAAACAAAGAAGCACAATAAATGTATAAAATTATTTATGATCAAATTTCTTAATACACCAATTTCAATATTTTTAAGATCATTCAATAAATTAATGAAATTTGAAATACATTTCCTTTTATATTTTAGGGTTGTTTTATTTGTCGATGAGAATCTAAATATTTTACATAATTTTGATTAATACTCAAAGTATTTATAATCAAATTGTTCCATTTAATTTTGTTCTATTTCATATAGCTTATTAGCGTTATACAAATAAGTTCTACGTGCTTTCAGGTAGCTAATAGGATTATAGAACCTTAAGATCATTCAATAAATCATAATATTCTTAAAGTACTGCTCTTGCTTCCAAAAATGTCCCGATTTTAATTCTTCTCGTTTAAACTTTTTTAAAACCACTATTTTAGACTTGAATGACTTGGTGGGTGAGACTCCTCACCCGAATTTATTCTCTTTCCTTCGGGATATTGGTTTCCTTTTTCGTATTTAATTCATTTGTTGCGAGTTTAATTGCATAATTTTTTAACTGAAATGTTTCTTTCTCAGTTTTTTTAAGAAATGTCACTGCTCGTGACATTCCTACACTTTTTCACTAACCTTTTACATAAGATTTTAGACTTGAATCATCTTTTAACATGGAAGAGAATTTTACGTAGGAAAATTTAAACTTTTGTTTGGCACAGCATAGCCGAAACCGGCTTTTGTGCCATTAAACGACAACTTCCTTCCATTCCTTGCTTCCAAAAGTTTTTGGATCAATTTGTTAAGTAAATTATGGAACTTGCATCTATATCTGTTGATTTAAGTAATAATAATAAGGAAAGTAATAAGCAGCATCTCTTAATGGAAATGGAGTATGCACTTCATTTTTTACTTTTCAACTGAAAAATTGGCTCGCAGATGTAGTAGTGACCGAAGTACGTCGAACATGGAATGCCGCCGGTCGGATTTATCGCAGGGTACAGGCGCGATTGGGAAAATGTACTTTAAAATGGTCTCTTTTATGTTCCAATTTCGAAAGGAACTTTTTTTTTCTGTTCTGTTTTAGGAAATAAGTAAGAAGACTAATACCCCAATCTGTGTAGCGAAAATTATATCTCGTGGGTTATGAGTATAGATTTTAATAATAGGCTGGCATATTTTCTCATGTGTTATAGATTAATGGGGTTTTGTTTCAGATAATTTTTTTCGTCTCTTCCTTCTTTTCACAAATGATCGTAAAATTACTGGGGTCAATATTCTATTCGTAGCAAATTTAGATCACTTCTGCGATTAGAAATTCGAAGAGCCCTGAATCATAGGAGAAAAGGAACAAAAGTTAATAACATAACGACTGAAAGTCAAATTGATTCATGACAATGCACGAAAAAGATCAAAATGCAGATTATAGAGAAATCCATGATAGATGTTTTAAACCTGCAATTATTTCTACAATTTTACTTCATACATAAATAATCTTATTTAATGTATTTAGTTCTGGTCTAATTTCGTGTTCCTCCTATTTTAATATTTGCTAAGGTCGTTAAATAAATCAATTAAATTCTTGTTGCATACTTTGTTGCATTCGAAAAGGATGTTTTATCTTTTGATTAAATCTAAACTTTTCGCATAATAAACGTAATATTTATTATCAGATGATTTCATTATTATTTTTATTCCGTTTAATTTATCAGTTAATGAGTGCTGTATAATGTATTTTGAAATGTTTTTAAGTAGTTAAATGGATTCAATTTTCTTATATTCATAGCGATGAAACGGACTCTTTATACAAATATTCGTACTTCATATTTAAAAAAATATGCATGAGTAACCTTTGTAATTTGTTTCTATGTCTTTTTGATTCCAGTAATAGAAATACCACTTCTTATATGTTAATTCCTTTTTGTTTGAGATAAGAAAGGAACTGAAATTCAGTATTGAAATATTTGCTATTTGCCAATTGCTTAAGATTTATTATTTTTATTTTATTATCATTTTTTATTTATTATTTTTTTATTTTAAACTTTGAATCACAAGATTTAATTAATTTGATCTTATTTCTCTATTTCTGTTCATAAGCTTTGCTAAGAAAGACTTACAGGAATTTCTGTTTCTTCTTAATAAATAACAAAAAATAAATATATTTTTTCTTCTTTTTTTGCAGAGCGTGTAAGCAGCTGGCAGCAGTCGGAATTCTCTTTCTTCTCGCCGTTCATGTTCTTAAAACGATACGCAGGAATGAAGATTGGTAAGTAGAGACCTCAGTGATTTTGCTGATTAATGCAAAATGCTTTAACAGCCATGTATTGAAACAGTTTTACAGAAGTCAGTCAAAAAGTAATGCACAATCCGTTGTAGCTTGATAATTATAAAAACTAGAGAACTGAAATTGTGTAGGTAGATGCGTGGGTCATTTATAACCTCACCTATATCTACATGTTATTTCTTGTTTCTGCCGGTTAGCCGCCATGACCTACTACGCCAAAGTACAGTGACAAGGAGTGAGTTCAGAAATTCTTCAAGGCAATTCCTGAATGGAAGCATTCTGGATCTTAGCTTAGAAAGATGCACCGAATTGCAGGATTACCCACAAATATGTATCGCCATTTTTTGGAAACACGGGAGGGCAATTTTCATGGACATTCTGAAATATGGAGCGACATTTACCATAGAACATCGTCCTTGGACAAGCTGCAGCGTATCTTGGGAACAAAGAAGCCACCAGTTCACACAACGGATATCAAGTTGCGTCACGATAACGCAGCACCGCATGACGAAAATTGGCCTGATGGGATGCACAGGGTGTACAGGGTATCCGAATCAAATGTCCCTAATTTGAACAGTCGATTAAAAAAATCTATTAGCGATACCTTGGCGATATTATTCAAAATTGGCTGCTAAATTCTTAGATTTTGGCTACAGTTTTTATTTTCCCCGTATACATGAAAACTGAGGCTGTATGCATACAAAATGCAGATTGTGCAGAAACTGCAACCAAATGATGGCCGCGGCTTGCTTTATTTGCTGCGGAGATGTTATCTCGCATCGAAAATGAACACGATTTTCTAAACCGCATCACTTTTTTTAGATGAAACAACGTTTCAGGTGAGCAACAAAGTGAGTAAGCACAACTCCAGAATTTGGCGCTCAGAAAATCCCCATACACTGCATTAAGTGGAAAGAAACAGTCCAAAAATCAATGTGTGGTGTGCACTTTCACATGCTCTAACAGTCATAGTTCTTTGCTTAGACTTTTGTGGCCGCAAACATTTACCTGGGCATATGGCAAATTTACGCAATACCCCAAATGCAGCATCTACAACCCACTGTTATCTCCCTAACCGATGGATAGGACGTGGTGGCCGAATTGTCTGGCCACCAAGATCTCCAGACGTCACTCCAATGGATTTTTTATTTTTATTTTGGGGCAAAGACAAAGTCTTGCTGTTGAAGACCTTCGTGCCTCAATAACCGCTGCTATTGCTACTGTGACTACGGAAATGCTACAGCGGACATGGCTGAACTTGACTACCAACTGGATATCCCCAGGGCTACTAAGGGAGACCGAGTGGAAGTGCACTGATTTTTTAATAGAAACTTTGTGAGTACTGTTATCTAATTTTACATTTTAAACTTTCTGTTAGGTATAGCGACCTCTCCAAATTAGGGACATTTGATTCGGACACCCTGCATATTGGCGCCACAACTCCCATACAGTACCGACCTAGCGTCATCGGATTTAATCTGCTTGGACGAGTAAAGACATATATGCGTGGGAAATAATTTCTAAGTGACAACAAGCTCACTGCGTGTGTAAACAAATAGTGTAATGACCAACCCTCAGAGCTATACGAACGTGAAATTGTTTCGGAAACAAAGATGGTTACATAGCAATAAAGCAAATGAGTAATTTATTAATATATATTTTTAAAGAACTAAAGGACCAATGCTTCTACCTACCAAATTTCATTTCACAAGGTACATTGGGTTGCGCGTTACTTTTGACTGACTCTATATTATGGTGCTTAAAATTTTATTTGTACAGAGGGTTTCCAAAATAGTTTTGGGCTCACACAATTAGTTAAGTTGCCATCCGACGGTTTTTGAAAAATAAAACTCAAAATGCTGTTCAAAGCTGTTTGTGTTGTGTGCTTAAGAAATGATGCAAAATTATGCGAATCACTGCAATTTGAAAATATTTTAATAAAATAAAAGTTATTTATTTTAAGTAAATATTTTTCAAAAGTCAAAGATTTCTTAAGATTTATATGTGATTAATAACTTATATCCCTAAATGAAGGGTTTATTGGTTATTTTTTATTTATTTATGGACATCTGATTCTACAGGAAATCATTTTTAATTTCAAAGCTTTCATGATTTTAAGGGTAAAATATTAGCTCATTAAATAAAAAAAACAAATATTACTTAATCTCCAACTACTTTAACTAATACATACAAGAATACACCCTGATAAAGATGGGCAACGCAGTTTTCAAAATGAAAATATTTTCATTAATGAATATAATAGTCTACTTTGGGAACATATTTTTAAAAAATTTCTGTGGCTTTTTAAGCATTTTATCTTTAGAAAATATATTATACTTCAGCAGTTTATTTTATAAGTTTACGCTACAGATTAAATTTTTATGGTATTGATTCGTTTAACACTAATATGTCTGTTGTAAGAAAAGAGAAACTTGTAAAGACTTCCAACTTTTCAAGCAAACATATGCAATACTTGCTACAAATGTTAGCCCAAAATTGCACCGAACTATTAGAGAACTACTTTATTTTTCACAAAATATTTTTTGAAGAAATTACTTTATAAAAAGTGTCTTTAATGATGACATTTCTAGGCTTTCGTGTTAGTAGAAGTGATAAATTCTTTCCAATAAATCAGTCTGGGGACTTGACGATACTAAGCTTTTAAATGAAGCTATGGAAAATTTCCAAAATATTCGCCAAAATGCTTATTTTAATCTAAGAAAAAAACCTTAACATGTATCATTTTTTGTTATTCATTTGCTTGTTATGAAAGACTTTTTCTCGCTAATTTAATGATCAGTCGGTGGATGATGAAAGTTTTTGGAGGTTCGAGGTTTCAACTTTTAAATTAATCAAAAATATGAAACTAGGACACAAAAGTGCTCTTTTGATTGCGATTTAATGAAGCAATTCATTACTATAATGAAAATATCCTAAAGTCCTTCAAGAAACTTTGGCGTTGGAAAAAAGTAAAATAAATGAACTTAAAATCGCCAAACGCAGACGAGGATTTATATCCGTAGTTTTCTTTCTTTATGATCGGAAAAAGTATCGCATATGCATTCGTTAAATGTATAGAAATAAAACTTGTTTACGACGTTCCGAACTTCTCATAAAAACAATTAGTAAAGTCGTTTTAAAAAATGAAATTTTGTGTATCTGAAATGAACGTGTTAGGAAAACAGGAAATATTTTAAAATTTCATCTGGATGTTGGAAATTTATTTTTAATGTAAAGTAAATTAAAGATTCATTCCTGTGTCATTGTTTATGTATTTTATTTCAAAAAAGTACTTATTAAGCTTTAATAATGAATTCTTTCAGCAAAATTTTGAAACTATAAGTATAAAAATTGAGGAAGAAACAGAGATGGAATAAAAATAGAAATAGAATCAGCATTTTTGAGTTTTCATAAATGCATTAATTTACTCATCCGAAATAAAATCAATTCAATAGCATCTATTACGTGTATCAATAAAGGTAATAATTTTAAATGAGTACCACAACTTAATCGCATTAGTTCGTTTCGCCTTTTTCGAAAAGTAATACGATTAATAAAAAAAAATATGTGCTCTCTTTAAATTACATAAAACAGGATGTCATTTCAAAATGCTCATACTGGAAATCAATTCAATGCTATACTTAAAAGGCCTCTCTAAAATTTCTCTATTCCATAAAGATTTTGCTTGGATTGTTGGAAGCTTTTTTTCTATCTCTGCAATTCGAGAAACTTCAACCTACAAAAATTTTCATTTATCAAATATACAGAGTGATTCAAAAGAGATGAGCCAAGCGTGAGGAGACGATAGTGCACAAAAAATGAGATGAAAAATAGCGCTGTAGAGAGTTCATAGTGATGAATTCGAAGATGGCGTGAAACAACTGAAAAAAGTACTCAGAATTAATAAATTCGCATTTATCAGGCTATATATATTACAAAAAGTCATCATTGACACGACTGCCAACCTCAATGTACGTCTCGCAGCGGCGATGGATGTATTATCTTACTCCTTCGAATACACCATTCTGGCAATGATGTTCTCTGTATACTCCATAAGAATTTATTACACTATACTCTTGAGGTAACCGCGTGAAAAGCATAATAAATGTAAATTAATATCTTTCTGTTATTTTTGTGTTTTCCCTCTTCCCGTCACATTCAGTTGAACTCTCTGAACCCGGCTAGAGGCAGAATTCCAGTACCTCAAAAACTGAAGTAAATTTTCGTTCACGAAAACAGAATGAAATCCTTCCTTTCTTTACAGAAATTTCAGGAGGACGACACCATGTTTGGGCGACCAATTATCAATAAATAAAGGAACCACTTTTCTCCCATAAAATTCATTCAGGTGCCCGAAACCGCCTGAGTTCAGCCTCTGTCGAATGGGGCGGTTTAAGGCGGAATAGAGCTCATAGGGTTAAACCTCTTCACGTTTGGCTCATCTTTTTTGAATCACCCTGTATCGTTGGCTCGTATCTACTTGTACATGATTGCTTTTACACTTAAGATTCCATAACGTACTAACATGAACCAGAAAGTATGAATCGCAAAAAAATTTGAATATAAAAGCTAAATCGTGTTTTTATATACCTTTTTGTATTTTGTACGTGAATATTGAAATGAGCAAGCGACTACACAGCCTTTGTGCCCTTTGCTCAACACGTACATAAATATATAAAATCTTCAAATCTTGTTTAAATTTTAGTTATTTACCTTCCTAATATAAGTTATTATTTTAGTTTCATAATCTTAATTTTAAATACATTTATATACTTAATTTTATAATTAGTTTTTTTTCACGTTTCAATACCTGTCTTGAAAATATGTGTAAAATTCAGGCACACGAACTTCTCAAAATTTGGCTTTTGGTCTGAAACTCTCGTTTTTCTCCATTTTCATACAATAAGATTTCGAACAAGCATTTTTAACTACCAATTATTACATATTTATCACTGTTATACTATAATTAAATTATCAAGACTGTAATTAATAGTTCAATGAAGATAATTAATAAAAATTTAAATTTCTTAATATAGATTTAGTTATGAAAATCACGAAATTTACGTAAATCCTAAAGTCAGATAGATGTAATGGAGGACATTTCAGGTAAGTATGAGCGACCACATCGATACAGAGCATCTTAATAAAGCAAAATAATCGACAAAACTTTCAATCCTTGCATGTGTTATTCCTGAAATCTTCATTGTTTTAAGCTAAATGAATAATTATTCAATGTCTATTTCTCCACATTCTCTACAATGTTGAATAAAGTAGATAAAATTTCAAAATATTAACAAATATCTAGCGTTAATTTTCTGCTTTCGGAATTTGCAAATAGTGATTAGTCAATGCATTAAAAAGATTAAGAGAATGGTATTTTTCAAAATAAAGATGTCTTTTTCTTTGAAACTGAGACTTTTCAAATTTTTGCCTCAACAACGTTTCAGGGTTAAGGAATCGAAACACGAAAATGATAATCTGAACTCATTTAATTTAAACTTTCTAGTTTTAAAATTAAAACTTTATAAATCTCTTGAGTAAAATTCATAGTATTGCACACTTTGATTACTAGTATTATTTATTTCCGAGAACAGATTTATTTTTATGGATTTTCTTCATGAGATTCGTTGATCTTTGGACATTTTTCTGTTCCTACTATAATAGCTGAATTTCTAATATGACAATCAAATATTTAGTAAAGTTTTGTTGAAAAGAAAAATGACTTATTTAACTATCAATATAATTTTCTCTTACAGTTTGATTCCCAGATTCATGTATTTCTGTGAGATATATTAGATTAGATTAATTTTTTTTTCAAATGATTCGTTGATTTTGGGACATTTTTCTGTTCCTACTACAATATTTGAATTTCTAATAGGACAAACAAAACATGTAGCAAAGTTTTATTTAAAAGAAAAGTCATTGATTTACCTTGCAATATATTTTTCTCTTACGATTTGATTCTCCGCTTTAGGTATTTCTGTGAGTCATATTTAACTATATTCATTTTCTTCAATGATTTCTAAACACTTCATTGGCTATTTGCACAAAAATAAAATATGGTCAAAGTATAAGAACATTTTTTCGTAAAAATAACTTGTACTTAAGACACTAAAAGAAAGTTGAATTTATATCCTTTTTTCCCTCCTTTTCTGTATCCCTATTTCCATTTTTTCTTCTCCTCTAGGCACGTTCGTACGCTTCCATAGCCATAACGTTAAATTAACCTGAAACGTTAGCAGACGCACGGGTCAATTTGACCCCAAAGTCCCCAGTAAAAAGTGAGATACCCCCTTTCACCGGTTTTTTCCTTCTTATACTCTTCTTCTAGCTCCCCTATGAAGGCAGAGGAAGTAACAGTTGCAAGTGCTTAGAAATTCCTAGAATTTTTTAACAAAAGAGAAAGGATGGGATCAAAAAGACCCCATGCGAGTACTGACGGTTTAATTTGCTGGATTTGATTCGATTTCTAAGATATGAGATTTATATGAAAAGAGTTTTTCTCATTGATTTCTCTCTGAACAGATTAATCATTGCCAACTATTTTAGGTAATAATCTAAAGTTAGCAATGATACATCGTAAGTTTGTCATGTGTCCGGAAATATATCTACCTGATTGTTATGATATCTTCACTAGTGACAGAAAAGAAGTTAGTAACAAGCTGGAAAGTATTTAAAGATATAATAACTTGTTTTATCTGGAAGTAATGATGATTTGAGAATAGGCCTTGCAATTTAATAGATAGATCATAGATAATTTCTAAAGTAATTATGGAATAGAAAATGTTACATTGTGAATATTTTTTTCGTTAATTCTTTTTTTGGATTTTTATTTCCAATCATCAAAGTTATAATTGCTTGATTCCGGTCTGATTTTAGTATGCTGAATTATTTTTGATTTTGAAAAGATTTTTGAAAAAAGTTAACTTACGAGCCGAGGAATGAAGTCTAGTAATTTTTTTCTAGGTTTGATTTGATATGCTTTCGATGAGTGTAACTTACATTTTGAAGTTATTAGACGGCTATTTTAGAAGGAACTTGTCAACTATGCTACGTATTTTGAGTTACGTTTTAACTTGAGATATACAACCAGCTAATCCTTCTTCATCTATAAAGTAATATTTAATTTTAAAAAAAATCACGGTAGTGTTCTTTTTAAAAATTACCGCGAAACCACATATGTTTTTATAGCCCGCAGTTAGTTAGCAACTCAACTCTATACCGAGAAGGAAAGAAGTGCTTTCATTATAACTATTTTTTTCTTAGTTTTGGTTTGTGTGTGTAATCTCTATTCTTCTAAATGTCCTTGAATTTTTAAAAAATCGTCTTCGGTTAAATAAAGCTTATCACTGGTCATTCAACTGTTTTTTTACTCCATATAAGCTTCTGTGCTCATTGGTACTATACAAATGTCAGTACTGATATCTTTGCCATCTTTTTATTCATGGCAGTGTTTTATTTCTATTAATATCCCGTCTGGAAGCTATACGAGAGTTATTTTGGACATCAACATTTTGAAGTGGTATTCAGATGACGAGAATGAAAGCTAAGTCATTATCCCTTCTCCTAGCTTCCATGACACACCAGCATGATGTCATTTGTTCAGTTATGGCAAATGCAATATATACGAGGTCCGCACACACGGCGGTTATTTGATGGAATCTGGCTTGGAAACTGTTGCCCTTCCAACTCCTAGGAAGCGGCCTTTGCGGGAAAAAAAGAGAACTGATTAAAAATTTCATTCAAATACATTTTAGATCCATCTCTGAGATCAATTTTCATATACTCCCTGCTCAAGTTTTTTTTAAAAAAAACATGTTGCCGTTTTCTATTTAGTGTAGTGTTTTATTCGTATTAATATTCCGTCTGGGATCCATACATGGGTTATTTTTTATCCCGAAATGTTGAAATGGTATTCAGATGAAGAGGGCAACAACTTAGGCAGTACCCCTTCTCCTAACTACCATGGTACATCAATATGATGCCTTTTGATTAGTGATGGCAGATTTAATAACAAATGTTACAAAAATGTAGTGTCGCTTTCCTCCCTTGCTACTCTTATAGATGGGAAGAGAGTTTTATAGAGGTACGTATAGAATGCCGTTGACGACCCGGTCCCGACTCCCTGACCTTGGCGACAAATCTCAAGTTCCCGAAAATGTGATAATTTTCTCGATATCTCTGTTAGGAGATGAGATATGCCGAATGTACTAGATAATTTCATGTGTCTTCACTACCAGTCGATCAAGGGTATATAAACGGAAGCAACCGAAAGGAGGGAAGAACTTTGGAGTTTCGTCAGCAGTGTGAGCTGAAAAGCCGGTGAGCTGAGAGCTATTGAAAGTTCTGTTACTGTCATTATTAGTGATTTAATGACTGTTTGTGTTGCTAAATCCAAAAGTGCTGTTACTGTTATTACTAGTAAGTTGTTGTCAGTTTGCGTTTTTAATCTGTATAAGAGCTATTGCTTCTGTTACCTGTGCTTCGTTCTCTCCTGAATGTTTGTGAATAAACCCAATTAGCACAAGATATTTTACGATATCACCACGATGTTGCTAAGATGTTCTGAATGCCGCACAACATCGTTAAGATCTCTAATGAATGTTGAAGAATGTCTTATGCTAATAGGGAAGTGTCATTCTCCATTATCCTGTTTGTTGGACTGTTTTCGCCTTACAACACGGGACGACTTTTGTAACAATATATACCAGGTCCGTAAACGCGGCGGAGTTTCGATGGAATCCAGGTTTCAACATGCTGTTCTACGCACCTTGAAGCAACGGCGTTTGCTGAAGAAGAAAAAAGAAGGGCTTATTAAAAGTTTCAATCATTTATATATATTTTAAATTAATTTTTGAAATTAATTTGTATAAACTCCTTACTCACGTTTCAAGAAATCAGAGTTGCCGTCTTTTTATTGATGACAGTGCTTTATTTCTGGTAGCTATACAAGGATTATTTTGGAGTTCGAGGTTTTGAAATGGTACTCACATGACGAGGACGACATCTTAGTCAGGACTCCTTATCCTAACTTCCATTACACACCAACATGATGTCATTCGATCAGTGATGGTAGATTTAATAGATACGAGGTCCGCACATACGACGGATTTTCGATGGAACCCAGCCTTTCCACTCCCGAAACAGCGACCTTCGCTATAGAGGAAAATGGAAGGATTGATTAAAAATTTCATTCATATACATTTTAAATTCATTTTTGAGAACAATTTCCATGAACTCCCTACTCATGTTTGAAGAAAGCAGATGTTGCCATTTTTTCATTTGCTGCAGTGTTTTATTTCTACTAATATCCCGTCTGGAAGCTATACGAGGGTTATTTTGGCTCCCGGAATTTTGAAATGGTTAGCCAGTATCGCTTCTCCTAACTTACATTACACACCAACATGTCATTTGATAAGTGATGTCAGATTTAATATGTACCACGTCCGCATAGGCGGACTTTCGATCGAATCCAGTTCTCAACATGTTGCCCTTCCACCCCTGAAGCAACGGCCCTTGCTGTTGAGGAAAAAAGGACTGATTAAAGATTTAATTCATATAAATTTTAAATTCATTTTTGAGATCAATTTCCATATACTCTTTACTCCCGTTTGAAGAAAGCAGATGTGAAACATTTTTTTAATTAATAAAATGCGATCTTTTTCAAGTGGCTCTCGAAATAAAACGGATATTAGGATCATTAAAAGATGAAATTCTCCCTCTTCGCCATCAGAGGAAATTCAAGTACCCAGCTTCCCAAGGGTTAATTTTATATTTCTTACCCGTCTTAAGTACTTTTCCTCAAGGGCGTCGAAAAAACTTAATTTTCCTTTCCACGATAACTGCCAATAAAGAAGTGAACTACGTTAATAAGTTTTTTAATAGCCTTTGATCCCAAAGAACGCTCGAGTTTTTAATGAGTTTATCTAGATACGATATTAGTATTTCTTTAAGTTTTTATGAACATGCTGCGGAACCCACCGAAATTCTTTAGTTTCGTGCGTGAGTGCGCACTTTAAAAATAGATATAAGGTACTCTTCATTTAGCTTTCCGCTTTCTTTTTTTTTAAATTTATAGGCGAGTTTTTAATGATTTTTTCTATTTTACCAGCATTACGGAACACTTGTTTCAAAGATCAGAGGAATTTTAATAGTGAGTCGGTTTCTTGTTTGTTTTTATCTTCCGTCGGGTGGTAAAAACTTCGAACAGATAAAACATAAAAACTTAATGTAAAAATCTAATTTCAGAGTCAACTACAACTTTGAGTCTGGAGTAATTAATGAGAAGCAGGTACATTTTTTATCAAATGCCATTTCAAAATCCATATTTCGTAAATAGGGTTCTCATGACACACCCGTATTATAGTGCTATAAACTGTTTTTTTTTCCGCATTTGATACGCCTCAAACTTAGGGAAAAAATTTTTCGTTCTATTCAGTTAAAATACATGGCATATGAAGGTGAATAAATGATAAATATACCACATAACTACGTTCACGGACAACTGGTATGAATTTCTGACTAACATAAGGACTAATTTTATTTCGAATGGACCTGCAACCTGTTGCTGTGTCTGGTTATCCCATTCATGCCGACGGGTTGCAATTGAAATGCACTGTGCTAATTTTAGTTTGAAAAACAGTACTCATCTCATAGGAGGAAAAAGGATGTGACGTCACAGTACAGGACGATAGAAAGCACAGTTATATAATAGTATAATTTACATAACATTGCTCTAATGAGGTTTCCTACAGCCTTTGATATCAAAGAACGCTCCCATTTTTAATCAGTTTATCCAGAGACGATATTGTTATTTCTTTAAGTTTTCGTGAACATGCTGAGTAACCCACCGAAATTCTTTAATTTCGTGAATGAGTGCACACTTTAAAAATAAATATAAGGTGCTCTTCATCTTTCTAAGGTAGCTTTCAACTTTCTTTTTTCTTTAATTCATAGGTGAGTTTTTAATGATTTCTTATGTTACCAGGATTTTGTTTCAAGGATCAGAGGAATTTTAATAGTGAGTCGGTTTCAGGTTTTTTTTATTTATTTTTTGTAAGGTTTATGAAAACTTCGAACAGATAAAACATAAAAACTTAATGTAAAAATCTAATTTCGTAGCCAACTAACTATAACTTTTCTTTTGGAGTAATTAACCCCATAACATACAATGACGTCTTTGACACGTTTATCGAATTAAAGAAGTTTTGCTATTTAAATCCGTATTTAAGCCAACGTAACAATTAATTTTAAATAAAATAATCACCTGAATACGCTTAAATGTCTGAAGTATCTTTTGCCATCTTAAATAGATTGAAATATTAAAAAAATATCCCAAGTGGGTGGTGGCATCTAATTAAGAGGTGAAATAAAATCGTATGGCAAGGGGTTAATGAGAAGCAGATACATTTTTTTATCAAATGATATTCCTAAATCCATGTTTCGTAAATAGTGTTCTCATGAAACTCCGACATGACAGTGCTGTAATGTGTGGATTTTTCCGCATATGGTACATCCCGAATTTGGAAACGGAATTTTTCGCTGCAGCCTTCTCGAAGATAGGGTATTAAGGCGAATAAATTATCAACATAACAGATTACATTTTCAGTCCACGACTACTTGCATGTGTTTTTGGGCAGTACAAAAAGAAATTAGATTTTGAGCGAATGTTATACCTTATTAGCCAACTAAACAATGGATTCAATATATGCTCAAGTAAAGCAACTCAAATGTTTTATGCCAATTAAATATGAAATTCGTGAAGCATCTTGCTGGAAGAAAAGGAATGTGACGTCGTA
The DNA here is from genome assembly GCA_013235015.1 of Araneus ventricosus. Classification (NCBI taxonomy): domain Eukaryota; kingdom Metazoa; phylum Arthropoda; class Arachnida; order Araneae; family Araneidae; genus Araneus; species Araneus ventricosus. The sequence continues at coordinate 947,512 of BGPR01000055.1, read as the reverse complement.
TCACAGTGTAAAACAATGAGTCATTAAATGTTATGTTCATATTTGCTGTTGCGTTTGCCATTGACTGTGACATCATGTGAACTGATTCTATTAATATTTTGCCTCAATTAAAAATCTGCTTGTTTAATTGGGTCGGAAATCCTAAACTAGGAATGGCAGATCAACGTAATAATTAATATTTCGAATTGATTTTTAATCATTTAATGTCGAAGTGCTTAAAGTGTTTCAAGAATTTGGAGAGGACCAGTATCTTCTGAAATTCTGGGCTGGTGATAAAATATAGTTACTTTTCCATCCTTTTTGTGAAAACGACATCTTTCTACCCTTATTCATTTACGAATGTTTCATTTTTAAAGTTACTTCGAGTTTCTGAGACACCTCTATTTGCACAAGATATTTTACGATATATTTACGATGTTGTTACAATATTATGAATGCCGCACATCATCGTACTGATAGCGTAACAATACTGTAGAGCATCCCTTATGTCAACAGTAACTTCATTTTTATGAATTACGAATAACTGCTTGTACTTTGTCTCGAATCAGAACTCGCGATAATGCCTTCGCATATTATTAGACTTAAAATCCCGCAAGCAATACATAAGTTCTATAATAATAATAATTAAATGATCAGTAGTTGTATATGTACATAACGCGCGTGGGTGTTAAAAGAAATATAATGTTCTTTGTGATATTAAAATATATCTGATCATCCAAGCAATTTATATCTAATGTAAAACATAAATTTTCAAGACACGCATATATTTTAAAAATTCTGACAAGTTAAAATAAAATTCCTCACATGTTTTCACGCATGGTGGCATTTGACTGAAACTTTGCATCAGACGTTAAGACCAGCACTGACCCACACGTTTTCACGCATGGAAACATTTGACTGAAACTGTCTATCTGACGTTGCGACCAGCACTGACCACATGGCAAAGTAGACCACTTTCCTCCCAAAGCCGCAGTGGTCTTAACTCTGTTCTCAAGATTTGAGCCAAAACAAGACAAAGGGTGACCTCAAAATAACGGACAAAGTGTTGGTTTAGATAAAGCTTTATTCTTTAAAGCGGGTTTCCGGAACTACGAACACCAGAGATCCTAAGTAAAGGATTGCGAGATTCTCTTTAAAAGGCTGTTTCTCTCTTTTTTTCCCCTCAACCCCTTTTCTACCCCCTTCCCCTTATCCTCTTTTCTTCTAACTTTTGGTCCGAAATGTTGGTTCTATACAGCTGATGGGCTTTTGCCGAGGAAAATGTCTTGGCTTAAAAGATGAAAGCCTTATTTTTTTATTTTTTTCTTATCCACGGTTTTTTTAGTTTTAGTTTTGTGTCTTCAGCAACAACGCTAAGAAAGAATCGCAAGAGTGGAAAGTTCACGTGAATTTATCTTTTTAAAGAGATTTTACCATCCTTCTCAACCCTTCCCTCCCTCTCTTATTCCCCCCAGTTTTTCCTTTGTATAGAGGATACAGGATAAATTGAAAAATGCACTTTTACTTTAAGACCCGGGAGATCTCCATGGCGCGATAAGGACAATGTCACGGCTCCCTTCTTCCCTCTAAGAAAATCCGCTTGATGAGATGTAAGCAAAACAAAGCAAAAATTGCCCCGAATACATGAAATTGATGTTTACGCCCGTTTCTTTTTTCTTCTCGGAGTCGGGTAATAGGACTCGCTTTATTGGGGTCAGTGTGTCCCGACAACAAAACTGATTGGATTATTGAATGGAAACTTGTTAAGAAGATTTTCTTTTTCAGTTTTTGTTCTTGCGCGTCGGGTTCGCTGATCCGATATTTGGACAGCGAGACATCGCTTTAAAGGAATCATTTTTTCTTTGCTTATTTTTTTATGTGGAAGAATTTTGAACGAGATTCAATCTTTTTAGTTCAATAGAATTTAAATTATTCGCATCACCTGGAAATTCAATCAATATTCTTAGATGAAAAAGCAGCATATGTTAATTGAAGGATATAGTTATAACTTCACTAAAAAAATTGTTTTCCTTGTTTCATATGTTATCATATCAATTTCTAAAACTTTTAATTTTGAAAATTGAAGTACAAAATAATATCTATAGCATCTTTTAATATTTAGACCATATCTGTTAAGAATATGTAGCATATTATGGTTCGGATTTTATAGACATTATCTATGGTATCCTGTATTTGGAAAGCATGTTATTTATTTAATAAGAACGGGAGTTTTTTTCTTATTTTATTTGGCGTGGGGTGGAGTAGGGCAGATTTTAAGACTAAATTCAATATTTTTTTATTTAAGTGCACTTAAATTATTGGCTTCATCTTGGTATTTTAGTCAATTTTCTGAGAAAGCAAAGCAGCATGTGTCATTGAGTGATATAGTTATCAGACATTTCAGGATATAAAATAATACTTCCCCTCCTCCTGACTCTTATCTTCCCCTCCCCGCCTTTTTCCTTTGTATAGAAAGTACAGGATAAATTGAAAAAGGCGCTTTTGCTTTAAGACCCGGGAGATCCATGGCGCGATAAGGACAATGTCACGGCTCCCTTCTTCTCTCTAAGAAAATCCGCTTGATGAGATGTGAGTAAAACAAAGCAAAAATTTCCCCGAATACATGAAATTGATGTTTACGCCCATTTCTTTTTTCTTCTCAGAGTCGGGTAATAGGACTCGCTTTATTGGGGTCACTGTGTCCCGACAACAAAACTGATTGGATTATTGAAAGGAAACTTGTTAAAAAGATTTTCTTATTCAGTTTTTGTTTTGCGCGTCGGGTTCGCTGATCCGATATTTGGACAGCGAGACATCGTTTTAAAGGAATCATTTTTTTCTTTTATTTTTTTGTCTGGAATAATTTTGAGACTAGATTCAATCTTTTCTGTTAAATAGAATTTAAATTATTCACATCGTCGTTGAATTTCAGTCGATATTCTTATAAGAAAAATGAGCATAAGGTCATTGAAGGATATAGTTATCATTTCATACAATTCATTATAATTTTCTAACGTTTTCCGCACATTTAATGTATATTATCAACGCATAAGACTTAATTATGAATATTCAAGTACAAAGTAAAATTTTTAAGAATATCAACATTCTGTCTGCCTACCGATGACCTAGTAGGTGAAGGCTTGGCACGAGTGAGTAATCACAGGAAGAAGGTTGTGGGTTCTATCCTCTGGTTCTGTTCCTAACCAGCATTATTCAAAAACTGGTAGACCCATGTCCGCATAAGCAACGAATTACTGGATGTGGTCGAGATGGCTGCTGAAGATTTTCTCCACGTGAAAAATAGGTGTGGGCCAGTTTCTCTTCAGTTTTTTTCTTGAAAACAACCTACCTGCATAGACAGGAGCAAAACTCGGACTTCTATCTCTGGATGATACCTAGGTACTTCAAGTTTGTTCTGATCAAGAGTAAAGGCCAGATTCATCCTATATAAAGGGTTCAAAACTAGCTGTGCAAGACCAATTAGGATTAGAACTACCACCACCAACAACAGTATTTTGTTACTGTAAGTAATGCGTAACATATTATGGTTAATTTTAGATATTTCTGTATGGCAAAACTTATTTTGTAAGCATCGTATAGCTTTAAGAATAAGTTTTTCTTGTCCCTATGTCATCAGCATTCTGATTTTAATAATTTATATTTAGTGGAAAATAAAATTTGTAAAATTTTCCCTTTTCAATAAGGAATAACTTTAAATGTTTTCACATTCAATTTGGCTATCGTCAAACTTAAATAATTAATTTATGATAATTCAATATCATCCAAAAATGTATTTTATTTTTAATGAAGAATGTTTATAAATGAGACTTACGTAATGAAACAGAAATAAAAGACAGAATATATGTCATAATTTTGTTCTAGATACACAGTATTTAATAGCAATTTTAATCACATGCGAAGATTCTATCTTTTACGCCACTTAGCATTTTAACTATATTTCGAAAAAGCAAACTGTTTTATACTAATGGATAATTTGAATTCACCTATATAGAATGTATATTCGGCACAAGTACATTCAGTTTCCTATGAGACAGAAGTAACTGATAGAAGGTTCCTGAACAGAGTATTTGAAAATAGTTTACGTACATATTAATCCGGAAAGTCTTTTTGGATACAGAAATTTAAATATAAACTTTTCTTTTGAATGAGAAATAGGAATTTTATTAAAAAGATTTCCTTTTGAATGCAATGTGAAATTTTCAGTTTTTAATAAAAGAAACAGAAATTTCTTATCATACTCGATTATTTTTTCATACTAAAATTTTTATCATAATAGTATTATCTATTAATTATCTTATTCTTCTGAAATCGCTAGACATACTCTCTACAATAAATGGAATTTCGCAAAGAGAATTCCAACTGTATTACGCAGTGAGGACAACATTTGCCTTCTATTCTTAGTCTTCATAACACTCTTCATAAACACCATGATTTTTAAATATTTTTATGTAATTTTTACGTTATTTGCATGATTAAAGTATGTTTTTACTTATGAGAATTTTTCTCAAATAATGATCTCCTTCTGATAGCAATAAGGATACATTTTTACTCCAATAAAAATCCGTATAATGAGATTCATGTATATCTAAGTAATGCATGAAATCCACAGTATGCAGATTAATATATTCGCGCCATTGTTCATATCTAATTACTTTAACTACAGATTTTGGAGGGAGCGCTAGCCTCATTGAAGTTAATGTTTCTTGGCAACAATGATGATTAGAATATTGAATGAAAACTCTTTGAGAAGACCCCTCCCCACCATGTTTTGTTTTCCTTCTGCCATTAGACAAAAAGAGGTCAGACTTTTTATTGCCTATCGTCATAATCAAAACAAATATCTGCTATATTCTTAAATTAAGATACTTCCTAAAATAGTCATTTAAGTATATTCCGTTGACTTGGAGCACTTGATTGCAATTTCGTTAATGAAATGCTTTGTATAGTGTTTTTTCCTGCATAAAGCTATGTTGATTGAATAGACACATTTACAGAGATCGTTAATTTTAGAGAAACTCGTGAATGTCATTAAAGTGTTTTTTAGCGCATTGCGGTGCGTTCATTTATCCAGTATTAGGGCAACCGAGAGGAAAGTGTCTCTGTTTAAATAGTTGTCTTTTGTCCTGCGGTAGAAGAATTTTAAGCTTTTTTCTTATATGTATTTTAGTTTTTTTTTCTTAAATAAGGTTTAAATTATTCACCTTCTGTATCATCTTGAAGTGAATTTCGTTAGTTATACTTTCATTTGAATATACACTGCTGTTCAAATTTATTAGAACGCTACAGAAATTTTTACACTTTTCAGAACAGAAAATAAATTTATATATTTATATTTCAAATACATTAATTTTTTCATTAATTCAATCGTATTCATTAGAAAAACTTGAAATAACTCAATTTTTATCTCAAGATAAGTCAAAATTGGTATATTTTCATATAACTCTAAATTATGTACGAGTCTTATTTATGACCGTTCGAAGAATAACTCACGATTATTCTAACGGTCAAAAACTTATAACGAAAAAATAACATAACAATTCTTAAAAATAAAATATCGGTGTTTAATGTTTATATGGGCCTTCTTTATCCTCAATCACTGCTTTCAGTCTTTCAAATAGTTTCCGCGCGCGTTGTCTCCTGGTTGATACTGCGCCACTCATTTTTGATCATCTCATAAAATTGATTTTTATTTCTTCACTCTTCAAAAAGTAATTTCTGATACAAAACTCATCATAAGTTTTAGATGGGATTAAGGACTGGTATTTGTGGTCGCCACTCCAGTACCTTAATTAAATCTATTATCTCCAGTATTTATCTTATTTTAATCGCTTGAGAAATAATCTTTGGAAATCTTTGACGTGTGTTTTAGGGCATTATCTCGTTGAAAGATTTACCGTCCACTCACACTTAAATTTCTGATGGATTTCACCAATTTTGGGACATGATATCGACGTACATACTTACAGTCATTTTACCTTTGATCATCACAATTTTACCAACCGCTCAATAGGGAAACAACCCCATACCATCGCATTTCCGACTCGGTGGTTTACTCTCTGTTAGATATTCATCATTTTCAGAGCCTCACCTGATCGTCACCATAACTTTTTTGCGTTTTTTTATTCAAAAAGATCATATTTGCTTTTGTATGACCATAAAACACTGTCCCAGAATTGTGAAACCTTCGAAATAGGCTCTTTTGCAAAGGCCTAGTTCAATGCCATGTTTTGTTTCGATATGTATTCAGATGTAGGGTCTTTTTCTTTGGATACGGCTTATCAACCCTGAATTTCTGATTATAAGGCAAGCTGTTAGAGCTGACACATTCAATTTCAAGTCTTTCACAATCTCGTTTGACGATATAACGTTCTTTATTCTATGCAAATCTTACATTCATAAAGTCTTCTCTTGTATACTTGTTTTCGGTTTTCTGCCTCGCTCTCTATTGTTTTTGATGGATCCTGTCGTCTCATACTTCTTGCACAAATAGTAGATACCGAACATCGACATTTTATACTTTTATGATAGGTTTTCATATGATACTGCATCCTTTCGATATTCATTGTTGCGGTGGAGAAGATCAAAAGAAATCTTTAAGCTCTTCAGAACTACTATTGGCTTGACTGCTTCATAGATGAAAAAAAAAATAACCAAATAAATTAATTTGTTAAAATTATCAAAATTTACCAAAATAAAAATAAATCCAATGCGTACTGACTTAAATATAACCTTTGCCATCCGTCGTTCAAACAATTTGAATAACTTAGAATATAATGTCTAAAACAATAATTATTTCTAAGAAGTAGTGATATTTCATGAAATAACTAAAACTTATATGCATTTATGTAGGATGAAATATGTTACTAGAAAATCGAAATTAATTAATTAACTAATTTAAAAATTATCAAATTGATAAAATTTTATGGACAAAAGATGAAATTTTAACAGTTCGTTCTAATAGTTTCGAGCAGAACTGTATATTTCAAGTATACTTGTATCGGCATAATTGGCATTTCCGTGTATTGCTGCTGTTTCATCAGACATTATGTGGCTTACAATAACAACTTATGCTGAGCGCTTCAGCATTAATCCGAATTCCGAAGTGAATCTTCCAATTATTAGTATTAAATGCAAAGTAATGTTTGTAGAATTCTGAATACGAGCTCGATATTTCGGAAAATAAATTGAATAGCATGTTCTATTACATTAAATGTCAAATTTTTATTCTGTTTATTAAATATTAGAAAATATTTTTTCATTTTAAATCTTATTGTGAACGGCAAGTTTATTCTGCAAAAATGCTTATTTTTTTAAAACAATGGCACAGTTTGAGCAAAGATCTGCATTTTCTCCATGATAAAAAGTGACTGTTTAACCCTTTATTTACCGAATTAACTTATCAGCAACTTTTCAATTTTGTTTTAGCATAATTAGGTACGTATTAAAGCAGAATAACACTAGGAAAGATGAAAAACTTCTTGAAGTAAATAAAATAATTTAATTAATTTGACAGTTTCAATTAAAATTTAACAAAAGATATTAAAATTAAAAATTAATTAAAACTCTTTGTATTATACAGAATGGCGCATATGCAGCAAATTCTAATAAAATACAAATAGAAAAATAAAAAACATTAAAAAAGAAACAAGAAAAGATATATATAAGAAACAGAAGAAGTGAATAATAATGATAACAATACACCTTTTTGCGCGCCCAACACAGCAGCATCCAGTGATTGCATCTAATAAAATTTTTCTACAATTAACCATCGAATCACTATAGAACTAAACAACAAAAAATTCTCTAATAATTAGAATAGTTAAAACATATATAAGAAAAAAAATTAGAAAATAAAAGAAAATACAATCAGAATGAAAAAAAAAATTTGGAAGAGAATTCCAGAATGGCGAACTTTTTCAAAGAGCCTCCCGCCATCGGAGTTCTAATATGGACAAATTTTTTTTCAATGCAATCACTGAATGCTGTTGCATTGGGTGCGCGAAAAGGTGTATTGCTATCATTATTATTAGCTTCTTCTGTTTCTTATATATATATTTTGTCCTTGTTTCTTTTTTAATGCTATTTATTTTTCTATTGTTTAATTAATTTGATTAATATTTAAAAATTGAATTTTTGTCTTCATCTGCCACCTACTGCTAAATCTCGAAGCTACATTCTTTATGTTGATGTGAATAGTTTCAGGAATTACGAAGATATAATCTTGATTAAAGTAGTACTTTTAAGTACTATCTGGAAATAAAAGGGTTAATACAGGTATTCATGAGCGGATAATGATGTACATGATCACATATATTTTTTGAAAGTCAGTCTTCAGGATTGGAGAACTGGAAGCTAAAGACTCAATTTTACCAAAGGGTCGCCATGCTGTACTTGGCTCTTGTACACTCTAAATATTACTTTATCTTCCTGAGGTTAATGCGGCTGAGAAGTCCGGTTTGGCTGGAAGCTTAGAGGTCGTCTTCGTTCCTCGCGGTTTTAACATGGTGAAAGGTATTGCAACTGTGTTTGACCACAGTTCAGAATATGAGTAAAGTTAAATTTAGCTCTTTCGAGTCGCAAAAACAAAGGAAAATCAATCAAACCTCAATAATTTCGGTTTGAATCGTTGTTAACCTCTTAACTGGGGTGCACGAGCGTCTATATTTTTGAATTAATAAGCTAAAATTACGTCATTCACAGATGTTATAAATGGATACATTAATTGCGTTGAATCCACAAACATTCCAAGTGTTCCATGGACTCTTAGTTGAATAAATGTGACAATGTATTTCAAAACCAGAAGATTTCATTAAATTAGATAACAGAGAAATCTTTTGAGTTAATGGGCTAATTTAGTTTTTCAGAGAAATTCTATTTTTGACCATTCCAAGCTATTAGATTAGATTTCATTCCAATTATATAAAATGTAAAAATACTATAATACTATAATAAATAAAATACTAGAATTATTATGAATTCTGATAATTTTTATTCTAATTTTATTCAGGTCTTAAACTGCGATTAATTAACTTCCCTAAGTTAAAACCTGCATAGAGAATCTACTAATTATTTCACCAAGTAAAACATTTTCATTAGATGCGGGCAATTTAATATTGCATGTACAAATATTTGAACGAAGTGGGCAAACAAAATGTATGCGGTCTACGTCATTGCTTTAAAACCATCGTTGGGAGAAGAATTGGATCGTTAGTCTTTTATCGCTTAGCATCTCAGTGCGGCTGATTTCTATCTCTAATATTATTCCTCAATTCATCTGTGTGTGAATTAACTTACATGTACGTATATTTCGTGCTTCAAAATATACATTCTCAGAGTTGTCAAATCATTAAATGTCATAGAAAAATATCATAGAAATATCGTAGCAAAGATAAATAATGTTACGAAATTCGTTCGGTGTGTGCACGGTGAAAAGAATCCAATAAGCAAATTAACGGAGAATGAAGTTTTATTCTCGAATATTCCAGAAAAGCACAAAGCGCAGGTAACAGTAAAAACAGCACTTGGACAAATTAGCAGTACAAGCAGACAACAAATCGCCAGCAATAACAGCAATAGCACTAACAATAGCTCTCAACGTCTAACAGCTGACCAACTCGCAAAGCGGACAAGTCTCCAAAGAGATTCTTTGAACTCCGCAGCCTTTCAAACAAGATTAACACTCTCAGCAACTCCCGGGTTTTTATACCTTTCTGACAGGATGTGACGTAACACAGAATCATCTAGTAAATTCTTTAGATCTCCTACTCTAATAGAGATATCGAGAAAATTCCAGCATTTTTGAGGTCCTTCATTTTGTCGCCAAAATGGTCGCCAAGTTCGTCACGAAGATCGGGGATTCGTTGGCCTCCATTCCCCGATAGGTAGTAAGAACCTCTTTAAATGTCTCTTTCCAACCGTAAGACTAATATAGTGGTAAAGCGACATTACATGTTCGTGACAATACAATGGCCTCTCGTACAACCCGGTGGATATGTTTCCAGTAACAGGAAATCGCGTTATACAGGACATGCATTATTATTAATATTACTTTTGAAGTTACGTCATAGACTAGGAGACAAATCATTTCCATGACCACCAAGTTCTACATTAAAGCGAGACTAAATGATGACAGAACCTTCTTCTCCAATTTTTCAGTTCACATTAATAATTTTGATGTCCTTCATGTTGTCTGATCATAGTTCAGAGTTACGAAGATGATTTTTGTGGATCAGAAAATTAAACTTACTCTAATTTTTTTCTACGCATATTTGGTGTTTAAATCTGCAATAGAACATGTAGCTTATTCCACACGTGTCTTCGTTGCCTAAGATTTTTCTATTATAAGACTGCTGCAACCAAGTTATAAGAAAGTTTAGTTTTAAAAGATATCCTATTAACATCTAAAACATGCTTCAGTGCAAAACTGTATGGAAATTTTCAGAAAAATATGTGAGCTAAACCAGATTTTGTGAAGATAATATAGTAATAAATTCATTAAGCAATAGCATAGAAAAATGCAAGACTGTCCATCATGAAAATATGATGAATAGTGTTTTTCCAACGCAAAGCTAGTTTTAGAATCACAGCATTCCAACCATTCCTAATTACTCCTTTATGCATGCTTAAAAAATAAAATGTGTTGCTTTTTCAGATGATATAGATCATAAAGCAATAAATAAACTTACTTCAAACTATTGCTATTTTTAAAATGCATAGTTTATGCAGCTTTCTTTCAAAATTATTTCATTGGCTACTCAATTAAACGAAAATGTTCAGATTTTAAATAATTTCAATAAAATAAACAAAAAGACATATGTTATTTTGAAATACATTTTTTATAAAGTATGAAAAAAGCTTTCATCAGAAAAAGGAAATCCGTAATAAGCAAAAGGCAAGAATTGCAAGTATTTACCACATGACATACTTGCGCCAAAATACAAATGCAAACTTTTACTATTAAAATTCTGAAATATTAACTTTCATTTATTCATGCTTTCTGGTCAAATACCTCGCAAATTATGAAGTCACTGTTATTGAAATGAAGTTTTCATTTAAATTTTAATTCATCTTCAGATAGTATATTTTCCAATATCATTATAGTTTATCGTGACATGCAGTCAAGTCAAATGGAACATAATGTCAGTTAGCTATTTTGACAAGTATATATTGAATATAAATAAATTATTAAAGTTTTGCGGTCTTATTTTTTAGTTTTTCCTATTTACATTGTAGCTTCAACCTTCTTAAGTAACTATTATAGTAAACTTATCTGCAGAAGGTGCAGAGTTCCTCGATTCAACATGTTTTAAAACAAAAGAAAATTGTTTTCCCTGCTGTTATTTGTTTATTGTCTAATAGAAGTAAAACGCTACAAAATACATCGAATGTTAAAAGACAATTTTGTAAATCTTATAAAGCTTGACATTCTGATACCCTTCCAGCTTTCTCCATTTACTTTGTCACTCTAACCTCCCAGAGCAATTATTGATACAACTTTCGAGTAGCAGGAACTATTATTCTTTGAATCAACATATTTTAACCAAAAAAATATTTTGTTTATTTTTATTTGTTTATTGTCTAATAGAAATAAAACAATACAAAATTTAAAAAAACAAGCTTGTAAATCATACAGAGCTTGACGCTCTGATACTCTTCCAGTTTTAACCATTTACTTTGTCACTCTAATCTCTCTGAGCAGCTATCGAAGTAAACTTTCGAGCAGTGGGTACTGTTATTCCCCAAATCAACATCTTTCAAACCGAAAAAAGGCCATAAACGAAAACCAAAAAGTAATTTTAGTTTACTAAGCTGAAATTCCAACGTAAAAATCGCAACTCCTGGGTAATCTGTGCACACAAACTTGGCAAAAGTTGCTCGCAAAATTCGCTGGAGCAATCGGTTCGCTATCTCTATTTGGTCGGAGACCAACTTTGTTGAGGATTAAAGAAACTTTGTCAGGGATTAGGAAGCACAGCAAAGTAAACTTAGTTAATTAATTCACCTAGTCTTACGGAGCTCAACTCCTTGTCACTTATAATGAGTTGGTGGTTGATTTGAGCGCACATTTTTATCAACCTCTCTTCGCTGGCAGTCGCAACGAGATCTTGGCGACGGCCTTTGTTTGCTTTTAATTAAAAGATAATCATTTTATAAATGATAGTTTGCATGGAATGCTGCCTCGAACTGCGATTTTAAATGGATCAGTATCCCAGTAAAAGGGCAGATTTTGGTCCTCTAAAACAAATAAAGTCGGCTGTTTTCTCGAGAACTAGAACCAAACTGTTCTAGTTGATTTGTTTATGTTTGTTAAAGTAAATTCTAATGCGAATAACAGCTTTATATCATTAAGATACTTAATATAAGCTTAAGACCTTATGCGGCTGATAAACAGCTATTATTTAAACTTGGCCTGCTTGTCTTTAGCAGAATATTTGTTTAATGCAAAAGTATTGGAACGAAGTTTAGTAATTATGCTTCATAAAATCATCTGCTAATTCTGTTTCACCTGATCATCAATGGGAAATTTTTATATGCAAATGCATGTACTTCAGATTCTTTAAAATATGTTTATCTATATGCAGAATACAAACTGGTTGCACATGAAATATGCAGCATTGTTATTACAAAAGAACTAGAAAATCACCCGTCATGGTATGACTAGTGCAAATTGCCTCTTCATTCGAGAGATTTCCCGTCAACTTTCACGTGTTTAAATATATATTTATGCGAGAGAAATGTTTAACTTTGATTGAAAACAAATAGAATAAACATATGTTTTATGACAGGAAATATTTTTTTATTTATTTAAATATTATTTACATATTTCTTTATTTAAAAAAACCTCTTGGTAAACAACATTCTGTGTGAAGTATTTTTCGTTGTTTAATAATTTCATTATAATTCAATAATCATGAAATTCTCAGCTTGTCAAACGTAAGTTAAAATTTCAAAGGAATTCTTTTTCGAAATTCTAATCAAAACAAAGCGCTTCTCTACGTTTCCAAAAAATATTATCAAATTAGATAATCACGATTGAAATAAATAATCAGATGTGTCGTGGCGTCCAAACTATATCACGTGCATGAATACCACTGACGTAATTTACTACTTTCTATTAAAAATGGAAATTAATTTGAAATATATGATTATATAATTTCAAATTTCTCGGGAACTATTCATCATAGCTAGATAAATTTTATATCAATCGATAGCAACTTTTATTTCACTATTTTAGAGCTATTAAATTTGAACGAAAATTGCTCTTTTAAATTTAAATTTACTGAAATTTATACTCTATAACAATGAAATAACGCTGTTTAACATCTCGCAGTGCTATGGAGCGAGTTTTATTGTTGGTGACGTCAGAGCGTTACCGAGAAGCAGATCTGGGCCATTATATTAGTAATTACTGATTTTTATACGGTCTTATAATAATTTCATGTTGAAGCTTTTCATTGAAGGTAAGAAAATGTATCATAGTCTGTCACTACTTAAATATGCAGATTTTTGTATTGAAACCTCTGTTAACTCTATATTCTTATCAAATCACATAACACTCACTAATCCGGTTATCTCTGTCAATCCAGAAGTGGGAGACAAGTGCAGGTCGGGGGGGAGAGAAGGTCGAAGATGAATTCATTAGCTCCGTTTAATGAACATGAAAAGGAGGGGGTAATAAATACTTTTTCAGTCATAAATTCTTCAGAAAAGAAAAGAAAAAAAAATGAATCATCCCATTTGTTTTGAATGTTACTAAGTATGATTCAAATTATCAAAGTTAATGTAGCTCATAATAAGACAGAAATGGATAGGTCAAATCTACATCATGAGAACGAAATTATATGAATATATTGTTTTTGCTCCATTCAATCATCATAAAAAGGAAAGGGAAAGACTTTGTCACAAATTCTTCAAAAAGAATCTCAAAAATATATCATTGATGATAAGATGTCATTGATAATAATTGATTCATTGATTTAAATTTGATTCAGGTACTTCAAGTTCATTTAGCTCGCAAGAAAAGCATGGATCGTATTTTGGTCATACGAACGGATGTATAAACACAGAGTAATTGAGTTTCTGTTATGAATTCGCATTCTTCCGTACAAGAAAATTAAAGATCAAACACAAAACTTAAGTCTTATATGCTTGAAATGAATACGTTTTGTGATATTATTTCAATTGCATTATAAAGTAATTTTAACTGAAATTCTGAGCTGAGAATAATTTCTTTAAAAAAAATTTCTAAGCCTACAGTAATTTTTGTACGCACAACCAGTGTGGGTGATTTGCCAAAAATTATCCACTTCATGAATTGTCGTATTTTTTAGAATTACTTATGAATGCCTTTGCTTTATTTGAGTACAAATTGTACGTTTTACCACTATCAGTTCCTTTCTTGCAACTACCTCGAGAAGCCATTTTGTATTATTTTCCTTTTCCCTGAATATAAGTATTTAACTGAAACCTCTTCAGTTATAGATTCTTGTTACATCTTTAACAAATATATTAAGCATCTGAGATTAATTTTAATCAATCTTTTTTGTAGATTCTTCTTTTTTAAAAGAAGATTAAAAATCCCATCATAATATATTCTAATTTTCTACGTTAATTACACATAAATATTAAATAAAATATTGTTCCACTTATATGGATAATAAAACAAATGTTTTAGATATTTATTAACATTTGCAATTCTCATTTCTTTACAGGCGGACTGAATACACATTGTACAACTCGGCTTTATCAGTGAACCAAAGAAACGCAAAATTATTCAACAACATGGGTCGTGTCTTAGAGTCTCTCGAAAAACATGAAGAAGCTTTAAAATATTACAATGAAGCTATTAGGTAAGCATATATTTACATCGGATGGATTCAACAAAATCTCAATCTTTTTATTTTCTCTGATATGAAATATTGCAGAATAAAATATTATAAGAGTTGAAAATTTCGAATTCAAGATTTTTAGGGCTGGTTGGATTAGATTTCATGACACAAGAGACACATTTGGCCATGTTGCACTAAATATAGGGTGTTGGCTGGATTTTGAGTGATTTTTTCATTCCCTATAAACGAATAGGAAAAAGCACTTTGGAATCATGTTCGTACGTCTGTCAATGTTATGTAAAAGTGATATCTCAGAAACGTAAATATCTAGTAAATGGATAAAAATTATCATGTGTGCCTTAGAGCAAAATTGAAGAAATGCATCAAATTTTTGCCTCAGCTCATCAATATAATAGTAAAAAATATCTCATTTTCTTAATTTCACTCGGAACTACAAGAGCCAAATTTACAAAATAAATATTTTTAACACATGCGTCTGCTATTCGCATTGACCTAAAATATTAAGCACATTTTTAATCCTTCATTTATTATTCTCGTAATTGCTACTTGTTTAAGGAAAATGATTTTATACATTTTTTTGGATTTGCGCTTTGTTTACACAAGCACGTCTACTCAAATCCAAGGAAAGTATTAAAATATTGTATTGGTATGCATTAGCGTTGCCATAATTTTAAAAAATCAATAATTTCAGAGAGAAAAATGCCTCTTTATTCAAAGTGACATTATAAAGTGGGTTTTTAAAAAATATCAGCATTTGAATCCAAATCAGAAAAAGAATTAGTGCCTTTGTAGAAAATATTAATTCCAGATAGTTTTAGATGTTGTAAAATGTCCGATTATTTCAAAAAGGGAGATAATTTAACAAGATATATTAAAAATGCAACTTCGCATTAAACAAAATGGCGCAGAAATGCAGCAATTTCCAATAAAATATAAAAGAAAAATATTTAATTACAAAAAAGAAAATACAGAAGAAACAGAAAAAGTAAACAATAGTGATAACAATATATTTTTTGCGCTCAACGTAGCAGCATCCAGTGATTGCATTAACAATATTGTCTGAATTCAACTAACCAATTTAGATACAATCAAACGACAAAAATCATGCTTTAATAAAATTAAACACATTAAGATAAAGTAAATAAAATGGAAAAAAATGGAAGAGAACTCGAATCGCGAACTTTTTCAAAGTGCCTCCATCGCAGTTCTAATATGGATAAATGTTCTGTCAAGGGAATGACTAAATAGTCAAATAATATTCCCTCTGTAGCCTGAATTTATCCAATAATTGAAATAAAGGAAAACACCTTTCGTAAATAAGAAAAAACTTCATAAAGTCTTTTTTAACAAATCCAATAGAGAGAAAAAAGAGACTAAAATTAACATTACCTTCTGCCAAAGATACAAGTAAGAATGACGCCTTCCCTTGCGATTATTTCGATATTTTGTTGAGCAGGCCGGTAATGTTTAGATTTTATAACTCACCACCCTGATTATTTTCGGCCATTTGCTTTTAGTGACAAGCATATGTGAAAGTTGAGTGGGGAACACTCCCAATATTTTCATTTCAAATTTAGCTGGAAGAAATTGAGTTGCTGCCACCTAACTGCTGCAGACTACTACAAACATGCAAAGCAATCCTTAATATTTAACTTTGCATCAGCTTGTTATGTAGAGACTATCTCTTACAGCCTTACGAGGAAGGATGATACTTTAATTCGACTTACCGGAGTTTCAATTAATTGGATACAACTTTACACTAACATCGGTCATTTTAATGTATCTCTTATCGGCGTATTATACATGTATTCTAAATCGGTAATATGGCTGATTTGTATGCAGTAATGCTATGATAATTGACTATTCTAATTATTAGAATAATTCTCAATGGTACATCGGTCATTCCGGCACCTGGTACTGACTTAAACAGCATACTTCACTCAATCCTGAAGCTAGGGGCTGTCCCTTACTAATTTAATAGCAAACGGCAGTTTGAATTGTAGTTAAATAATAGTTGCACAAAGTCATTTTGATTTGTGTACGATGTTCTAATTACCCATGCTGTTAATTGTCAGATAAACAACGATGTGATCCAATGATTATTTAATACGAGATGCATCTATATAAACTCGCAATGGGGCATTTTATAGCAGTTAGAAGTTATATCATGTGGTTACATTAATTACACTTGTGTAGAAAACAGTTATGCCAAAGATGTAAAACATGTTGCGTTGAATAAACGGTCAAAATATTTGATTTATATTCTTTTTATTTTACATTTTTGTATGATACATTAATAATTGAATAGCTGATTGCAGAAAACACATGTATCATTTTTTTTCAAAATTGCATTTATGTTATTTCCACATTCCATAGAGTCATTTGCATAAAATGAGTGAAGAAATGACAAGAGTTAAGTAAAGTCACATTATAGGTATATAAAATGTACCAAGTTAAAAAATTTAATCATTAATTTGAAAAATTTTGTTTTTAAAGCTCCTAACATTTTGATATTATTGGCTCATGTAGTTGGGAACTAGTTCGTAGAACTAGTTGGGGTAGTTCAAATGTTGTAATTTGGGAACTTCGTTTCAACGTGAAAATTACGATCGAAAATTTAGAAATTCACTGTGTAATTACAATTGTAGTCTTCTCAATGCTTAAATGTATTTTATCTTTGAAATTATAAAGATATTAAAATGTGTAATGCAGAAAGAGGTGAAAATTTTCCAGTCGAGATTCTTGCAAACATGTGTATTCTTCTGTTTGTGTGAACCAGCAATTTATGACATGGTATTAATTAATTGTAACTGGAAAAAATTCTAGCTTTCAATGTTTGCCTATAAAGCGAATCTGTGTTAAAATATCCGTATTAGCACTTTTTCGCTCTATTTGCCACAGCCTCAACTGATTCTACTGTAAATAAAACTGTTATTCCGTACCTAAAATCTTTATCATACGAATTCCATGCATATGATTTTGCAACTTCCATTACAGAATACAGGCAGATGACGTTAGAGGATATTTAAATCTCGGCCGTGTATATACTCATCTGAGAAGATACGAGGAGGCAGAAGACACATATTTAAAAGTAAGCACTTTGATATTTTCTATAATATTCACAACTTTTTCATAAGTAAATCACTACCAGTATTCCTTTAAATTCAATACGTTTACAAATTATTATTTCTTGACTCACAAATAAGTAAAACTGTTTTCATTTTAAAAATAAAAAAAAATAATTCTATAAGATTGAAAATCAAATATATGTAATATTTTAGAATTGCATACTGTACAGAACTAAAATAGGATGTTTTATAGTTTTTTAGTTTTTTTTAAGTCGTTAAAAATATTCTACATTTTTTTTCAAAAGTATACACAAATATTTAAAGAATCCATTTACGATAGTTTAATGAAAATTCGTTCCATATACCTTAAAAATTTCGTCCAATAGCATATTTCATTTAAAACTCAGTTTTTGAGTCACTTTTGGGAGTTCTTACATTGTATTCCTTTAATTTTAATTTCAATAAATTATCCCGAATGAAATGAAAGCATCATAACGTTGTACCAGCATTTTATATCCTATTGATTTAGCTAATAATTTAAATACATAAATTAATCAATAATCTGGTGAGGCTCAGTTTCCAGTCAATACAGCTTAACTACTGTCTCCTCTGTTTGCACAATTAGAAATAAAAATATTTACTTTGTAATGTTTTAAAAATTGTCTCCATATTACATTAAGAATGTCTTAAATTTCGTAGTTTATAATCAAGTTACGTTTCTCAAATCTATCGAAACAATTTTTAATAAATCGCAATTAATTTGTACTATTTCCTACTTAGAACATTCACGTACAATGACTTGACTGCTTCGCGTATCAAATTACAGAAATTATGATATTTAAATTTGTTATTAAATCAAATTAGATATTAATTTAAAAGACAAAAATCACTTGGAGAATCTTAAGAATATCAGATTCCCTCGTATTGAGTGAGATAATAATAAATTTCCCAAATACATCATCTGATTGGGAGGTTAAATGAAATCGTAAGTATAGGGATTCGTGTGACTGTCTTCTACTTACATACGAAATTACTTATCCTTTGATTAAGAAATCAGAGGGATACTTTTCGTTCTCATTCCATGTTTGATGAAATTTGGGAACGAGTTAATAAGACCCTGTTAGAGATAATTTCGCTGTTTCCAAAATAAATTCTCTCTCTCCCTCTACCTGCCTGCTGACGATATTGAATCCAAACATCTCCCGACTCAGATCCATGGCCTCAACCCACCCTTTCCATTGATTCGATTGACTCCTGATATCGGAATGGATTCACTTTGTGCCATCTGTGTAACTCCGAGATCTATCTAATTGCAGGCCAAGTCCCTGTTCCTGGATCCCGAAGAGACCAGGGAGCGTGAGGTGCGGGTCACCCCCAACCACCTACAACTGTTCCTTAATCTGGCTTTCCTTATCTCTCGCAACGACAGCAGATTGGAAGAGGCGGACGCAGTAAGTACATTTCCCTCTTGCCCCATTTCCTCCCCAACAAGTAACTGCTAATGGGCACAATATCTGCACAAGCCCTGCTTTTGCTCCTGCTCCTGTACTGGCTGTCTTCTGGTTTGGTATGGGGCCCCAGTAAATGAATCGAGCCAGTAAATGAAACGGAGCCCCATTAGGAGTGGCATCTGGATCCTGAAAATGGCTCTGGAAATATGCCTACGGTTTTGGGTGGATAGGATTTGAGATTTCCTGGGGGGGGTGGGGAGTTGGCTTACATGTGAAATGTGGGTTCAAACATATTGAAGGAAATTTTGCATTCATATAGATAGTTTATGTGTTTTGCTGTCAACAAGTTTAAATGCGTTTCTTTCTTAAGCATGCTATTCGGCTTTAAAGAAAGGGAAGCATCTTATCTTCCTATTAATGTAGCAAATGCTGGAAAAGGTTCCTATATTTGCTGAAAATCAAATAACTGCATTTTAATATGATGTTCCATAGTAATTTAAATTTATCAGCATTCACACATGCGTCATGATGACAACCTTCTTAAAATACGTTATTCTAAGTTGTGGATAATTAAAATTTTTTGTCGTGATTTTAGAACAAAAGACATTTTAAAAAATCATTTGAGTGCCGTTTCCTTATTGCTTTAAATATTTACTTGTTTTCAATTTATTGTTTGAAAAGGAGTTTTCGCTTCCTATACCAAAATGGGCAACATTAGTCTTACAGAATTTTCTGCATTTTTCCCTTTGTTTCAGCTGTATCGAGAAGCTATTACTCTAAGATCTGACTTTACCAATGCATATCTCAATCGAGGAGATGTCTTATTGAAAATGAACAGGTAAATATTTTTTTATTTCATTTTATAAATATTTCGTTGCACAATTATAAAAAGAAATAAAATTCTAAACTTAGGAGAACAAGAAATTCATATTTGAATTGTTAGTTGCTTTAGCGAATATAATTACATTTAATTGTATTATG
Organism: Araneus ventricosus; assembly: GCA_013235015.1. Taxonomy (NCBI): domain Eukaryota; kingdom Metazoa; phylum Arthropoda; class Arachnida; order Araneae; family Araneidae; genus Araneus; species Araneus ventricosus. Next base: position 927,163 of record BGPR01000055.1, on the reverse strand, counting down.
ATAGTTAGAAATTGTATTGAAGTAAGTAAAAATCACACATTTTAGTTTGTAAACTAGATCGTTTTAAAAAATTGAAAATTCTGATATTTCCAAGGGTTTTTTCTTCATGGCATCAATAAAGCATTAAATTGTAAGAATTGGATAGAAATGCCATGAAAATTATTTGAATAGTTGAAGATGAGGGAATAAAATTACATGAAAGTTTTCAGAGGAAATCTTGCTTATGAAGTTCACAGTAAAATATTTCCATTGAATGTCATTTAAAGGCAGTTTGTACATTTATGTTATCTTGGAAAATATTTTAACACCTAACATATTAATTAATAAAAACATCATGGTTTTACTTGAGAAAACTTCTCTTCCATTTCTTTCACATTGTAAAGTGTTTTTTTTTTAATTTTTGCGTAATAGTATCGCAAACAGAGGATTAACACCTTAATGGTTATAGCAATGGCCTAGAAAAGTTGTCTTAGCTTCGATGCCTAATGATCGAGAATTCGGAACATGAAGATGAGCGGTATATTTGGGCGCTTAAACCTAAATGTTTTGTAAATAAGCGCCGTGATGTTTCAGTTGTATGGAATTTCGGATAATTAGGGTAGGATAATTATGACTCCATTAATCTGAAAATCGTACAAACTTACAAATTATGATATCAGTAACCCTGACATACGTACATGATGAGACAATCTAACAAAATCGATCAAACTAGAGGATATAATACAAATGTGTTCACGCTTTAAATAAAGAAATACTGTGCTTTTTAAATACTCATATTCTAAAGTTTGAAATAACACTAAACTTTATAAAATACATAATTTTTTTTAAATCTCCAGTTTCTTTAATCGCTTCAGTAAGCCACAAGAAACATCACCCCGCCCTACCTAGGCATCCGGTTAACACATGAAAGACCGGCAGCCACGACAGCATAGTCAGGCACTGAGGTCCCTGCTTTATAGTCCCCCATTACGAGCGGCTCATGCAACATCTCCCCGTTTTACCGAGGTACGGCCTGTCTTCGGAGATGGGCCCAAAGAGCCACAATACCATTTGGTTGTCGAGAGTCAGCTTACTTATACGGCAGCGACTCATCCGTGAACTCGCCCCCCCCCGGCCGATAGGATAACCGCTTCAGTAAGCACTCAAAGATGTTGTTATCTTTCATTTTTAAGTAAAGCACGTTCCAGACAGTGGATAATAAAGAAGCATTTTTTATTATTCGCAATATTTTTTACCCTTATAGAAAAGATACTCACCAGGTAAAATGGAAAATAACTCTGCAAGTTCATTTATTTCTTTCCAGGCATAACGCAAAGAAATGTCCACCATATGAAAGTCAAGCTCTAAATGTCATCTCCAAACTCATAACACGTTTGAAAATTGCCTCTCATATCCTAGCATCGTTTAAACATTTCAGAAAAAATAGAAACCTTACATATCTTGTCGTGGCGCGCATCACCATCCATGCTTTTATTTACTTAGCTTTTTCTATCCCATGTCAAAGGCTACGGTCCATTCCATTTCAGCATGTCCCAGGTGATAACCCAACTAACAAACTACGCATTTCTGCATCGACAAGGCCCCGTCTTGTTTTACGATGCACCGTAAGATGCACCACGGGCCACCCCCCCCGCCATGTTTATATATGAAAGAGGGTCATGGATCTGTGCACACGGCCGATGCTGCATTAACTTTTCATGATTCTCTTTCTTTTCATCAAATATGCACCGACATCTCCGGGATTCGATATGGCCGACAAAGGCAGCCTCGCCTCGCATTGTAGCAAGTCTGCAAGGCCTCCATCCTGCAGCGTTCCAGCAGCATTTTATTTATTTACGTGGGAGTCAGTAATGTGTTCCCCGCGTATGCTCAGAAGAGTTGTTTTCAAATTTTTATTGCTGCAAGGGTCGTTTTCTTGTTGGCGTTATTTTTTTGTATTCCTTTACAGCTCGCACGGCGTAGTCCTGGGCTAATGGAAGGAAAGTCGCCAACACAACATTTCAGCTGGAAATATAACCTGGATGTATTTTTGGTACTGGAAAATTTCTTACGAGGTCGTTTCTTTTCTGTTGAATGTCAGGTGCTGTTCGTTTTTCTTCGTTGTAGCAGAAAAATGTTTTGGGGTTTTCTCGCGCTGAATCAATAAGTCATTCCGAGTTCCTTTTGTGCTTTTCAGTCGGTTATACTGCGCGAGAGCTGAATTACCTGTTGAAATATTTCTCTGTTGTTTGTTGCAGAGTTTCTTTATTTATTTTCTGCGAAATGTTGTGTACTAAAATCAAAAGGCATTTCTAGAATTTTATTAAAGTTCCTTGCATACCAGTTTGAATATTATAATCTCCAAGCAGAACAAAGCACCGTACTGAAAAAGTGAACCCTAAATAATCTACATCTTGCAGTACTTGAATCAGAAACAAAGGAAATTTACCAATGAAATTATCAGATATAGGGTAAAAATTTGTAGCAAGATGTGGTTATGACTATAGGTGACTAAAATTATATTGCACTCTCAACTATCCGGCTAGTAACACTCAGAATTATCCGGCTCCGTTAAAAAATATTGTTCTTTGTATTAAAATGCGGAATAATCGATTTTTCCAAGTCTCTAGACTTTTATAAAAATTAAAAATTGCCTGTTTTCATTCCTTTCATCTTAACCTTATCTTTTCACTTTAGTTATATTTATTAATTATCATTTATCATTCATATTATTATATGCCATTAATTATTTATCAATGAACAACAAAATAAATTAAAAAAATTTTTGAAAATAACTAAGCCTACATTTTACGTTAATGTTTGTTTAATTTAAAAGTTTATGTATTCATACTGTACAATGCATATGAATTTTATGTTTTCAGCAGTTAAATTACATATTTTAGCTTCATCTTAAAATGTCTGCAGTAGTTTTATTCATGGGCTTCCTTTTTCAGTAATATATTTTTCAAATGTGCAGTACAGTAGATAACAAACATTTATAAATTACTAGTCTAGACTAAAAGGTCAGAAAATATAAACAATAGTGGGTTTTGGTGTAAAAAGAGTGTTTTATCGGTTTGGATGGGATAGAAAATGGGCATTCATGGAACTCTGGTCCATACGGCTTTTTATTAGTTTTACGGCCAGCCTCCCCTCTATATTAAACGCATGCAATATTTTAATGCTCTGATTTTTTTCTTTTTTGACTAACCCCTTTAAAGGAATTTTATTAACGTCATCTTAGTAATGGGACTTGGTGAATAAATTTGCTAATTTTTGCCATAATTATAATATTACGACATTGGCAGAGAAGGTCACAGCAATATAAATATGCTGTGCCTCAGCTAATTTTCACCGTAATCATATCAAGACATTGGCAGAGAAGGTCGTAGCAATATGAAAATGTTGTGCCTCAGCTCATTTGTACCGTATTCATGTCATGAGATTGGATGAGAAGGCTACAGCAATATGAAGATGTTGTGCCTCAGCTAATTTGCACCGTAATCATATCATGACATTGGCAGAGAAGGCCACATCAATATGAAGATGTTGTGCCTCAGCTAATTTGCATCGTAATCATATCATCCGACTAGCAGAGAACGCCCTAACAATATGAAGATATCGTGCCTCACTATGAAAGAATTAATATGCTCCAATCCCAAGTACTCGTCAAACATTTGATGGGAGTCAATTCTGCGATCATGAAACTTAAGCCAGAGTTCCATGAACCTAAGAACCCTAAAAGAATTTAATATCCTCTGAGGTATTTCATAGAACGTTACTATCGAGCTTACTCATAATAATGAATATAAAGTTCAACACATATGTTTTATCTGATTGACTCATTTTTACTTTAAACTCAAGGAGCTCAATAATGACATAGTTACCCATTTACAAAGACCCGCTTCAAGATAAGTAATTAAAAACTAGGTAAACTATTAAAAAAAGCTATGTAATAATAATAATTATTATTTTCGAGCTTACTCATCATGATTAGTATAACTTTATAATATATGTTTTTGTCTGATTTTCTCATTTTTAACTCTCAACCAAAGTAGCTCAATAATCATGCAGTTTTGTGGTTTGCACCCATTTACAAAGACGTAATTCAAGATAAGTAAATAAAAACTAGGTAAATTATTAATACAAGCTAAGTAAATAATAATATTTGTTATTATTATCGAGCTTTCTCACCATGATTAGTATAACTTTAAACACATATTTTATCTGATTTTCTCATTTTTGTCTCCAAACTCAAGAAGCTCAATAATCACATAGTTTCGTGGATTTTCCTACTTACAAAGATGTGCTTTTAGATAAGTAAACACAAACTAGGTAAACTATTTAAATAAGAAATATAAGAATATCGAAAATAATAATTATTATTTTCGAGCTTAGTCATCATGTTTAGTATAACGTTCATCACATAGGGTTTTGTGTGACTGTCTCATTTTTGCCTCCAAACCCAAGTAGATCAATAATCATGCAGTTTTGTGATTTTTTCCCCTTTTAAAAAATGAGAAAAATCTAGAGTATTATTATTATTACTTGACATATTATAAATCATAGATATTTATTTTATAATGGGAATGCCGCCATGTTTGACGGTTCCCAATATCCCCCGCTTGAGTTTCCATTATAACCACTTATTCCCACTATCGATCTAGCCCTTTGAAAAAAAATTAGCTTTAAAAAAGTACATGGTTGATGTTCAATCACCTGACAATGCTCTTAAGTTCTTTTTCATTTCGATCTTTCATTTAGGGGGAAAGTGTTAAAAGAATACTTTAAATATATTCCCTAAAAGTGCAAAAAAGCTGTCTTGTATTACTTTCAAATTTTTTGCGCATTAATTTTCATGTTTAATAAAGAAAGTACGATCATAAGCTACATTTAATTTTAATCCATTTTAGACATTGGCGATATTAGAAACACTATTTCTAGTAAGAAAAATACCGCGGTAGCAAAAACTTTTTGAGGTGTGTTTTAAATTTATGTGTTAGAGTTGTGATTCCGTATGTTTTTGGATGATAATCCAGATAATAGGTTGGAACAATTTTTAGATAAATTGCGCATGGATTATTCCTCTGATTAAAATAATGGCAATATTTGGGCCCCGTAACTCATATAGATAAAGTAATTTTTTGAACATGAAAATTCTTATTCTAACAACATATCAGAACAACGAATAGATATTACTTTAAATATTTGCTTATTTTAGGTTTAGAGGAGATAATTCTGCATGGTCTTTTTGTGAGTTTCTATATTGTATATTGTGGTTAATAAAAATGTTTTTAAAAATGCAATCAACATTAAACTATCATTTTGTGGATTTTGGGTCTAATGATGGAAACTGTAAGTAAGTACTTAGTTTACTGTGAACATTGAACCATGAATATTAAAACACCTCATTGAATATTAAAAAGTCTTAAGAAGTAAGGAGAATGCAGTAGCAATTGAAATTTACAAAACGGACTAGTCTAGGGGTAGGAAAACTTTTTGCACTGAAAAGCCTCATTAAACTTCGGCAGTTGGTCAAAAGGCCACACGATAAGAATCTTAAAGGTTATTGTCCTGTAATTATTATTACATCACAGACAAGTATATTATTTCATTGCAAATTGTAAATAACTGGTAAGACCACGTAAGAAACTCAAAAAGGCCACAGGTTCCCCACCCCTGATCTAGTTCTTAACAACTAATTTTGGAACATTATGGTATTTTAATTTCTTCTGCGATATTTTGTGGAAACAGCCGTATTTCGAAATGTGCATTTTGCAGCTAGTGCCTAGTTACGCAACTGCGTCCAATTAACGCACTAATAACAGAGGAAACTGGAAAAAAAGCAATAATTTCCATTTCTTACACGAGAAAAGGCTTATATCCTACGATGAAAAAATAAGCATGCATCCTTGCATTTTTCTCTGGATATACTGCAGTACTTAAATATGCATGGGAGGTTTGTTTCTGTTTTGCAATTCAGTCCTTGCATTCCACACACACATACACACGAGTAAAACATTCTTATTTTAATTTATACAGAATTATCACATAAAGGGGAAGCACATTTTACTTAAAAGAAACATTTATTCGTGTCCCAAGAACAAGGTACGCATGACAATAAGATAATAATACGCGTTTTAACTCATCCGTTGTAACAACATTTCATTACTTAAGGAAAGATTCATTTTACGTAGAGAGAGGACATATACATATCATTACGCTGTAAATAAGCATTCCTTTTGCTGAAATATGCATTTTATTTAATTCTAACGTTCATCCACGCAATACCAAACAGCATATGCATGGCATTAGGTGCTAAATTATGCAGTCGTAAGCTTACTCGTTGAATATGCCGAAGCAGTTACTGCATTCTGTTTCAGAGAGAAAGGTCCCGATGTTGAATGCTTTCCGACATCTGTGTTAACAAGTTCTTAAAACAGAATCTCGTTTCCACCCTCCCTCGCAGAATTCCGATTCCTTCTTTCTTTCGAAACATAGCCCTTTTACTTAGAACGAAAAGGAAAAAAGAAATTATTCCATTCCTAAGTCTACCGAACACATACACATCAACAGAAAAGAAAAACTCTTCTAATTCGTCTTCTAAGTTGGATATAAAAGGAAGTTAGAGAAAAAAATCGCGATTGAAAAAGCAATCGTAAAATCTCATGAATATTAAAAAGTCTTAAAAAGTAAGGAGGGCGCAGCAGCATTCGAATCGATGCATGCGTGCGACTCTTTCCGAAAGGGGGTGTATAGCGTGTTTACTTTAGAATCTTTGACTGTGAAGTAAATTTATTCATTTCATTTTCTGACTTTCTTTTTTATTTCTTGCCTTCTGTAGGACCAAAGAAGCGGAGGCAATGTATCAGAGAGCTCTAGAGTTTGACGATTCTAATCCTGACTTGTACTTCAATGTGAGTACTTCAGCACCACATCTATATTCTGGCGCTTTTTATTTCTTGTTCTTACATTATTATTAGAGTTTCGCGTTCGTTTAATACTACAAGGTTTCCAGCGCCCTTTTCAAATATTCATGTAATGTTACTTTTCTTTTTTTGTTAGTTTTGATTTCGACTCTGTATTTATTAGTTTTTATTTTTTAAGTCTCTTGAGTTTAGTATTGAGATATGGTAGCTATCGCGACGCTAGAGTTTTCTGTTCTTTTTTGTTTGATTTTTACCATTCGTTCTCGAGAATAGAGATTGTTTCGCTGATAATATACTAATTTCTTTCTTTCTGCCTTTGTTGAGAAGCTTAATTTTACTTATTCATTTATAAATTGTCATTGTTAAAAACTTTAAATAAATAGGGAAAAAAACTATTTTCTATTTGGGATTTCTACATTTGCATTTCGTTTCCTGCAGTTAAATTTTTAAATCTGCTTTTGTTTGGCTCAAAACCTTTATTTACATTATCTTTTAATTATAACAAAAGAACTTTTTTTCAGGTTTTGTAAAAGAAAGATAATGTTTGTATAAATTATTTGTGGATGTTGTTGTGGAGAGAAAATAATTGATTCACTACAAAAAGATCTTTTTTCACCGATAAATAATACAATAGGGACCAACTATCGCTCTGAACAATAGGAACAATTGTTATCTTTTAGATGAAACACAAAAGCTATTTTTTCACTGAAATGGATTTCGATAAAGAGAAAGGTTCTGTTTCCTTTTAGTTTTCTAATTAGAAATTTAACAAAAAGAAAACTGATACTGCAGCAAATTATTACATTTTTTACGTATTATTACTGGTATTCTTTCGGCTTCGGCTAAACCTCCATCTTTGTAAAAAGTAATATTTTATATTACTCTATAAAACGATGTTATTATGGCGGAAAATGTCGAACCTCATAATTTTCTATTCTTATCTATTCTATAATAGAATAATGTGGTATTTTTTATGCTGAATATGTATTGTTAGAAAAGTAGACTTATTGAATTTCAGCTTTTGATATGTACAATACTTCTTGGTTTAAATTGAAAATTTGACTGTCAGATGTCTGCGAATCTTTTTACTTAATATTGTGAAGTCTTATGTCGGAGCATAAAGTTTTCCCTGCAACAGGGTTATCATAGCTGGAAAGTGACTTTTACGGATTTAGTACCAACTATTTTGTCAACTGTTGAAATACGATATATGCAGTATATATTTCAATTTCAATTTCGTAACTTTAATAATCCCATGAAATATATTCTCCTGAAAAAAATAAATAAAAAATAATATACTTCGTAGTGAACAAGGGAAAAAATTTCCATTATTAGTTTAGACAAATCGCCTAGAATATTCATGGATGCATTATAACGTTTCAATTACATTTTAGATGAACTTTTCTCTTTGAAACTAAAAATAATACATTTTTGACACTAACAGATAATGAATGGATAATTTCCAAGAAATTCATAAATGGAGAAGTTCATAAGTTTTTCTCTTTATTTCAGCTTGGCATAGTATTGATGGACCAAGGTAGAAATATGGAAGCTCTTGAATTTTTTAACAAAGCTTTGTTTATTGAACCAGATCATGAGGTAAGTACAGAGTAGCATACTGATCGATTGATTGATTGATGTTTGACGTAGACTTACGTCTCTCCATAGTGGTCTAATGGTGTGTCGGGAGAAGAAAAATTATGACGCTTTTCGTGGTATTTTAACATAGAGAGTTGGTTTTAGTTTCAATTAACAGAGAAAGGTAGGTTGACATTGAATATTGCAAGAATAATTTTAGAATTTGAAATTACGGTTTAGTCACAGTCGAGCTGCAAAGTTGGTTAAAATCACTAAAAATTTTGATGACGTCACAGTGACCAATGCGCGCGCACGTAGACTAAGGCAATTCAGTCATCGATCTAAGGTTCATGCGAAATATTACTCAAGAATTGTTGAATTGCGTTGTGCTAACGGTAAGCGCTTATAGCTCCGCAACCAAATAACATAGAGAGTTGGTTTGAGTTTCTTTTAACAGAGAAAGATAGACACTGAAGATTGCAAAAATAATTTTAGAATTTGTAGTTACGGTTTAGCGACAGTCGAGTTTCAACTTTGGTGAAAACCACGAAGAATTTTACATAGAGTAACATAGTCACACTAGACTAATAGTCACTATAGACTATAGAGTTAATAGTCACATAGAACTAATTTAGTCACAGTTGAGTAAGATAAGTAAGTCTACGCCCCTCAGTCCCAGCGGCCGTTTCGCAGCGACAACCTCCCGTCGAATTTTTATTTTTTATGCATTACTAAGGGGTGCTAGTTATATATTTCGTTCTGATAACTGAAAAATTATTTATTTTTTCATAAGAAGGAAAAATGGAAGAAAGCTCTGTGTTATGTAGAATACATTTACTCAGATAATATTTTATTAATAATGTTCTTCCATTTTTGCTCCAAAAGAAAAACGATAATAATTTAATACATTTTCATTTCATAATCAAATGACGAATATTATTTTTTATACTTAACATGTTCACGTCGAAGTGTACCACCGGTGGCTCGCACTTAACAAACCATTGGGTGGCGTGTACCACCGATGGCTCATATCTGGATGTCCCATCGGGCGGCGTGTGCCACTGGTGGCTCATATCTGGATGTCCCATCGGGCGGTGTTTACCACCGATGGCTCATATCTGGATGTCCCATCGGGCGGCGTGTGCCACTGGTGGCTCATATCTGGATGACCCATCGGGCGGCGTTTACCACCGATATCTAATATCTGGATGTCCCATCGGGCGGCGTGTGCCACTGGTGGCTCACGGATCTCATCGTGTGGTGCCACATAAGTTTGCCTATTGCGCACATCGCTACCGGATAAAGCAAAGCGTTTTCCTGCCGCAGGGTGGAAAGAAACGCAATTTATAGAGTCGGCGTGAACGTGTTTAATTAACTAAAATGCTTGGTCTCATTTGTTATTCATATCTAAATATTATTTTCAGAAATCTTTAGAATTTTCTGCCGTTTTGATCCACGAATCCGGAATGTCCAGACATCAAAATCTAGCAAGAGACAGGTAATTAAAAATGTGATTCTACTTTTTTTTATAAATAGGGAAAAATTATTTATACAATAAACAAACACTAACAGTAGTTTCTCAATTATTTCATCATCGTAAACAGTTGGTTGTTTAAATTAGATTTAAGGGTGCAAGGGCCTAATTTGGTCATGATGTTACTTCATTTACTCCATATCATCAGTAAAGGCAAAAAATTAATTTATTATTTTTTGTGTCCCACAGATGTAAAATATACATTTTTATGTTCGCCTATTTATAGCTTGTTTCGGACTGACGAAAACACAGTTTTGAAAAATGACACAGAATCTGAGATTGAACTTTTATTCTCCGAAAAACTGTTATAAAATTAGAAGAATGCGAACTAAAAAAAATTAATTACTTGGCAGCATCGATACTATTGCCAAATTAATTTTCGGTCAGGATATTGGAGATTTTAACGTTACAATTTAGTATGTTAATTTAATAAATTTGTAATGTTATATTATCCTGTTTTCAAACTACGAGAGGATTATATAGGAAGATATTCGTAATTTCATATTGTAGAACAGATTATGAGGACGAATCTGAGATAACGCTGTATTTTAAGCAGATGATGTTCGGTAGACGATTTACTCTTAGACAGCATGTCCGTACGCTTAGGCTTCCTGTTTTTAGTTGAGTTTTTTCTTAAATGTCTATATCTACCAATTAAATTTCGGGGTGTTCTGGAATAATGGGTTTTTTTCTGTCTATAGCGTCTTTATGTTTAGCACATAATCGTAAATTATAAATTATACTCTTGGACCATTGTAGAAATCGCAATTGATGATGTCCAGTAATTGTTTTCCCAGTTTTTTATGCTCCCACATTAATCTATTGGCAGTTTGTCAGATTTCATGACGTCGCTTAAATAGAAGTTTAAGACCAAAAAAATATGTCTAACATAGAATAACTATAATGATTTCCTACTAGCACATTATTCTTTGCTCTTTTTTTCCTTCTTAACAATTACTACGATTTATGTTATTACACGATTTAATATACTTCTGTTATGTTACACAATTGTTTTTTTTAGTTGTATTACGGTAAACCTGTTGCAATAAGAGATAATACACCATCTTATACTGCTGTAGATCGAGCCACTAAAATGAACAAAAATCAGAAATGACAAGCTTAATGATATCTTCGTCTGAAACTTTCTAGGGTTGATCGTAATTTTCTTTTATTTTGAAATGTCCGAGAACTATTTCACGAAAGATTAGCAGCCGTTAAAGATATTCGTATTGAATTTCTTCAGACCGGAAATGTATATACCATTATTTTGTTGTAATGTAATGCTTTCACTTCATTTTGTTTTTTCAGTTATATTTAAGTTCCGTTTCGGAGTTATACAAAGTATATTTTGGTACGGAACTCGGAATCGACATTGAGCCAGCACTCCACTATACAAACTTACGTCACACCAGTGTGCAATTGTTTTTATTCTATACGGCATATTTCAATTTCATCAGTATTAAGTACACAAAGGATATTGGTAGAAGAAAGTCCCTAACCCGAGATCCTTCAATCTCGAAGCTGAGACCTTACCATAAGGCTATTGAAGCCCTGTTTCTGTCTCGGAATTCTTTAAGCTATAATGCTTCAGACATAATTATATTTCGGAAATAATTTTCAAATGTTTAAAATGAGATAATGAATGGAATGGAGAATTTATGGAGCGAAGAGACTATACTAATTATCAGTTCTCGTAAATGATCGCGGCGCGCATAATTAAATAATATAATAATAAACAAAAATATTTTGTTACGGTCAATTTAAAACATTTTAAAGGACCGGTAAATTTGCGCTTAATGGAATGCTGCTCAAAATAGCCTTTCAAAATCAAAAATAAACTAATGGGAAATTGGTAGAAATGGGTAATGGGAAATTGGTAGTAACTTCGTTTGTGATTCGCAAACAACATGTTTCAGCGGTCCTGTCCAATTCTATAATCTTAAATGAATTACCGTGAAGTGAATTAATCGAATCAGTGTCATTACGGGGAAATTTCTTTTCTGCGGGCACAGGTTGCGCCTAAATTATGCGCCTAAAATCAGATTACGCCTGAGCGAAGCGACTTCTTAATTGACTTCCAACTACCTGCCCACTTGGCTTTTACTAATATTGAAACAGCTAATAAGATGTACAGAGGCACTTGTGTTTTATGCAATGTCACGTGACTATTAAATCCATTTGCGTGCACTTGATTGCAATTAATTTTTTTGGAAGTCGGGACATTGGTTTATGTCTGGGAGAATTTAGAGCTAAAAAGCTTTCTGGACGAAGAAATTCCTCTAGTATAGCACAGTGAATGGTAGCCACGGTAAAACAATTTGAGATGCTACTACTTTGCTGATGGATTAATGAAATTAAAAGTTTCAGAGCTTTTTGTATGTAAATTTGTTAAAAGTCGCCAAATTGGTCTCAAAAAAACTTACCGCCCTTTTGATAAATGCGTATCAAAATTACCTTTATAAGGTATACAGAGGCACTTGTGTCTTGTGCAATGTCACATGACTATTAAATCCATTTGTGGGCCCTTGATAGCAATTAATTTTTTTGGTGTCCGGGACATTTGTTTATATCTGCGAGAATTTAGAGCTAGAAAGCTTTCTAAACAAAGAAATTCCACTAGCACAGCAAAGTGAATGGTAGTCACGCTAAAACAATTGAAGGATGTGGCGTTATTACTTTGCTGATGGATTAATAATATTAAAGATTTCAGAGCTTTTTGTATGCAAAATTGCTGAAAGTCGCCAAATTCGTTTCAAAATACCTACCGCTCTTTTGGTTTAATGCATATCAAAATTACCTTTAAGACGCTTTTCTTTTGGAATAGTTCTTAGCGTTGTTTGTAGACCACGTGACTCTATCGAGATGATGTGACTCTCAATGCATTTAATAAATTGTTTCCTCACTATTTGGGAAATCGACTGTTACGTGATATTAATGGGATCACGTGTTCTTTTAATCCGCAATTTAAAAAAATCTAAAGAAGGAATAAAATTCATTACAAGGCCAAAAGAGAAAACACCTCTAAAGAGTTGAAAAAATAACGTCACTGTTATATCAAAATGTCGTGTGTCAAATTTTGCCCAAACCATTTTATTCATGCAAAACTCTTGTACAAAATAGTTTCATCTGCTTTCCAATTGTTGTACTTGATAAGTGGATTTTGCATTTTGTCACAAACTTTTGTCATATGTCAGTGACTTTTGACTCAAGGCATTTTGATATAAATGGGGTGATATGTTTTCAGGTGATGTTTCTTCCAGGAGTTACAAGTGATGAGAATTTTCAATAAAAGTAAATACGGTCATATCAATTATATAAATAACTGCTGTAAAGTATTATAGGTATTGGTAGGAGTCTTCAATTTCTTCCGGCTGATGATCATTTTATTCTGAATACAATGCGTTTTGACGTGCATTCCAAAGTTTTAAAGTCTCCGGAAGGATTATCTTATCGCTCTCACTTTTCTTTCGTAAAAATAAGATAATAGTTCTGCATGGGTCATAGGATTGTTCGGTGAGTTGCTTTGTGAGTTTAATGACGTGGTTTGAACTAAATTATAATTAAGCGAGTGGCCAATTTGTGAGGACGATGAAACATATTTGCTTTGAAAGAGACAATGGTAAAAAAATGGCATGATTTGAGAGAAAAGCAATCGCTACATGCAAAAGATTATCCATAACCTATCTCAAACAATTACACATAATTGAAATTAAAAATGGTTTTTAATGGGAATTTTAAAACTGTTACCTAATTAAAAGCATCTAAAGTGAATCGAGACTTTTCACTTGTCGAATTTTAACTAGAGAAAATGTATTAACTGCTATAAATTTCGAAAAATATCTGGGAAATTCATGGTTTGATATAACTCTGCAATATTATAAATTTCAGACATTTAAATTTTGTTCAGAGTTTCGAATTCAACTTCTTAAATGATGAAATTAATACATCAGTAATCCAGAAATATATTTTAATACCTTCCTAATTTTATCATTTTTGTTTGGACATCATGAGAAGACATGCAAATTCCTCATTGCAACTTCATATTGATAATATAAGCATTTTTTTGAAAAGTAATTTTCAGGATATGAATATTTTATAGATTATTTTGCGTCGCCAATTTGAATTAATCAAATTTATGAATTATATATATACATCTATAGTAAATGCACTTTTTTATATTCAAACACGCAATGCAAGATGTTACCATTTAGTGAAAAAAAATTTCTGTTTGCTTCTTGTCAGTGTTTAATACCAAAATTAACATTGAATGCTAAATCTTCATTCGAATTTATAAGGAATTTCCCCCCCACCCATAGTATGCACCGTATATAAAATCATATATGATGAATATCTAAGATAAGTAACTTGATTAAAAATGTTTAAGTCTCTTGCCATTTGAAACGCATTTTTAACTTTGCAGTACGTAAAGAAAAAATATTTAAGATATTCTCAAAAAAAATTTTATTCCTAATTTTTTTTTCTTTTCAAAATGATGGCCTCGAAATCCTTATAGAATATTATGTTGAATAACAATGCACAAGCTCGTTTAATGAAATTCCAAAAAAAATTCTGATTTTTTTAACACAAATTTTCCTGTTTTGTATACCTTTTTTCAGTTACAAAAAGAAAACAAAATAAAGCATCGCTAGATTAAAAAAGAATCTTTTTATTTTTAATTTTTGAAAAACACCAAAACACCGATTAAATGGAAAAAAAGTAAGCCAATGGGATGATAAATGACAGATGCTATGACGCAAACGTCAGAAATAAAACTTTCTCACTAGAGAAAAAAGCCATTCTTTCATACAGCAGGATGATGCAAAAGAAGAATATTCCGAGTTCCATTTTTCACTTCTTCCTTATTTCATTTCGGGGGCATTTCTTATTTTTCTGTATTTCCCCTTTTCTCTACAGGCTCGAGAGGATAGTAGACCGAGGCAAAGAGACAGACCGAGTTTACATGAGACTCGGTCTGATGGCTCTGGATAGCAAAGATTTCGTCAACGCAGAGAGATGCTTCAAAAAAGCTCTTGCGGTAAGTTTGACTTTTCAAAACATTTCCTCCTTTATTTATCAACTCTTCTCCCTGAATTTGCATCAACAGAGTAGATTTTGTATGCAGGTGAGTCAAAAATTATCCGCAACGTAGCCAGAAAAAAATTTAAAGGAGATTCAAATCTCTAATCCAAAATATTGTAGCATGATAATGTTTTAGTCTCAAGTCGTCTGTCTTTATATTATATTATTAAAATTTAGTTTTAATTATATCAAAGATAACATGCACATAAAGTATGTATTTAATATCTTGGGGTAAGTTTGTCTTTTCAAAACATTTCTTCCCTTATTTATCAACTCTTCTCATTGAATTTGCATCAACAGAGTAGATTTTGTATGCAGATCAGTCAAAAATTATCCGCAATGTAGCCAGACAAAAAAATTTAAAGGAGATTCAAATCTCTAATCCGAAATATTGTAGCATGATAATGTTTTAGGCTCGATTCGCCTGTCTTTATATTATATTATTAAAATTTAGTTTTAATTATAGCAAAGATAACACGCATACAAAGTATGTATTTAATATCGTTGCGGTAAGTTTGACTTTTCGAAACATTTCCTCCCTTATTTATCAACTCTTCTCTTTGAATTTGCATCAACAAAGTAGATTTTGTGTGCAGGTGTGTCAAAAATTATCCGCAATGCAGCCATAAAAGGAATTTAACGGAGATTCAAATCTCTAATCCGAAATATTGTACCATAATAATGTTTTATGCTCGAATCGTCTGTCTTTATATTATATTCTTAAAATTTAATTTTAATTATGGCAACGATAACATGCACACAAAGTATGTATTTAATATACTTAAAACGCGAGTGTGTATAAATGAAGTTCATAAAACAACGAAAAGTATTATTGTAAAATATACATAAAATATTTTTTAATTATTAAAATTGGAGAAACTCCACGCGGAAATAAAATTACAAGCAATAAAAGGTTCATTTTTTGAATTATAATGACCTGTTAAAACTTTTTTATGCAAAAATATGCGCTGAGATTATCAAGGAAAAACATTGACATTTCGATTAATCAAATATGTAACTAAAATTTTGAAAAATCCTTTCGTTGGAAGCACCTAATACCAAGAATTAACTACATGCGATAGTAGGTCTACATCTGGCGTTCTTCCCTGTAAAGTGTTTTGAATTATTTTTGCATCATGCAATTACTAATATAATAGCCCAGATATGTCTCTCGGTAACGCTTTGACGTCACCAACAATAAAACTCGGGCCATAGCACTGTGAGACGTTAAACAGCATTATTTCATCGTCAGAGAACATAAATTTCAGTAATTTTAAATTTAAAACAGTAATTGTCATTCTAATTTCAAATTTAATAGCTCTAAAATAGTGAAATAAAATTTGCTATCCATTGATATAAAATTTATCTCGCTATGGTCAATAGTTTCCGAGAAATTTTAAATTATATTAATCATATATTTCAAATTAATTTCCGTTTTTTAATAGAAAGTAGTAAATTACGTCAGTGGTATATCATGCGCGTGATATAGTTTGGGCGCCAAGATGCATCTAGTTATTTAGTGCAATCGTGATGATATAATTTGACAATATTTTTTGGCAACGTTAAAATTTACACAAAGACAACTGAAGTACAAGGAAAATTGTTAAACAACGAAAAATACTTCACACTGAATGTTTACCAAGCGGTTCATTGAATAAAGAAATATGTAAATAATAAGTAAATAAAAAAATATTTCCTGTCATAAAACATATGTTTATTTTATTTGTTTTCAATTAATGTTAAACATTTCTCTCGCATAGATATCTACTTAAACAGGCCAAATTTGACGGGAAATCTCTTGAATGAAGAGGCAATTTGCACCCATCATACTACGACGGGTGATTTTCTAGTTTACACATAATATTCAAGACTATAAAAATCATGTACGAATAGTTTTGATTAATCGGAATTCTTCCGCGCAATACAGAGACAGTTCACTACAGAGACGATGTCTCAAGGTTATATTATGTGGGTATATAAGGTGGACGCGCTAGACACTGTATATCAGTGGTTGGGCCGCCCAACCAACATCCTTCTTCTCCCAGTGAATGTACAAGCTTGTGGATCATTTGAATAAATGCATCGCAAAGGCATGGAACAATGTCGAGCTTATTCAATCCCTATATTTGTTTATATATTGCTACAATACTAAAAAGCGGATAATTTTTGACATATGCTCTCATATTATGCATACTTTGATATATCATACCTTGCTAGGAATTAGTTGATTTAAATATGCTAATGTCACTTTTGAAAACTAAACGAGGTACCAATCTTAACCCTCCGAGCGGCGCGAACGTCTTTTTATATTTTTCATGTTCAGTTCATAAGCAGATAGCTCGTATTTATATGTAAATTTTCTCAAAAAATCGTGAATAAAGTATTCTGAAGATTTCAGAGATATAGTTAAATACAAAAAAAGAGTGGTTCATTCGCTTTAAAAGCTACGTTTTTTTAAGCTGACAGCTAAAAGTTCAAAATAATTGTAGAAAACTTAGCTTTTAAAGTAAATGAATCGATTTTTTGTGTTTAATTATATCTCTGAAATCTCAAGAATACTATATACATGATTGTTTAAGAAAATATACATATAAATACGAGCTATCTGCTTTTTAACTGAACATATGAAACGTAAAAAAGACGTTTGCGTCGCTTGGGTTAAGTCATTACGGATAATGAAAACGACACCTGAGTCGGCTCCCCTTATCCAAATTTCCATGCCCTTTAAACTGTAGGTCGTTTGACTCCGGCATATTTAACGTGTACCGCGCTGGATGGATCTGGAATCGGTTTTGAACAAGCGATTCCCGAATTAATTCGTGATAAATACATATTAACTCAAATATTGTACCGTTTATTAAGAAATTTTAGGTTACTAATGAATTCCCAGTAGCTCAATGTTATAGCTTAAAAACGGCAAATTAATATTAAAAGCCATAGTCTTTTTTAATTGATCCTTAACTCTTTAATGAATTCTTAGTTTAACTCAATAATTTTTGCATCTAAGACAAATATCATAGTTAATATTTTACTTCCTAGTGGTAACAAAAATAATACCGCTCTCTTGATAAAAAAAATAAATTTTAAGAACAATATATACTTTCAGTTCTCCTCTGTGGTAAATTATTGAATAATTTTCTCTATGGTAAATTACTCTGTGGCTCTTATTTTTTTATGACAAATAAAAAAATTTTAATCCAACACAAATCTGTTTTCTATTTTCCATTTCTTTAGTGGTGTATCTCTAAAATTGTGCATACATCCATTTGAATCGAATTTTTCTAGTTGAGCTTGAATACTTAAATATGCCCTTAGTTTGTTCTCATTTTCTGAAAAAGTTAAAAATGACCTTTTAGTTAAAATTTTACTTTTTAAATCTTTGAGAACAAACTAACAATACTATATCCTTCGAACAAAAGACCTTAAAGACCAATTTCCAATTTAGATCCTCCTTAACCCTCGAAGTCTTTATTATCTTCATTGCTTTTTATTCCAGAGAAAAGACTTCCTCCCCATATATCCACAAAGCCCGCCATCCGAAAAGATGTTTCCATTTCCCCCCCTCGTAGCTTTTAATTAAGAAAATAAATGACACGCACATCACCAAATCTCCGTAAAGCTGCTCAAAAGTAACCTTCCCATACATTAACGAGCAATTTGTAAAGGAACTCCCCGGACATAATTCCTCATTTCTGTAGTTTAAGTGATGCTTGTTATCTGGAGCAACAAAATTTTTACTCTTCCCTACAGAAGAAGCCGGACTCCCGCGAGGCATTGTTCAACCTGGCCTTGCTTCTGTCGGAGCAGCAGAGGCACAAGGAAGCCCTGTCATTCCTGGAGCAGCTCCTGCGAGTGAGTAATTACTTCCTTCAGATCGATTTCGAGGGCATTTGTCCTTTTTTTGCACCCGAGCCTTATTTCTCAGCTTTGGGGATTCCAGACAGTGGCGAGGCTTCGCTTTCAAGGTGAACCGGTGCGTGGACGGGATTATCAGTTTGCCGTTTTAACCTGTGTCAGCAGCCCTCCGGGGGCTTTCGTTGGTCGGATTCACTTGCACCCCAGCGGGCTATTTGTATAAGTAGGATAGTTTGCAGAGATAAGATAGATTATTTAAAGCATGGGCGGGCGAAATGGGTTCAATTAAATTGGTAGTTATCGCTGCAACACTAAATATCAAGACTGGGGTAGATAATTTATGCTGTGGGAACATAAGCTATTATTATGAATCAAAATTATTTTATTTGTACATGGAATATTTTCCAGGGTTTAGATTAGTTTTTCAGGGTTATTTGGTTTGTGTCTCTAAATGTAAATTATTATTCGAATTCTCTGAAATAACCGAATTAATTTATTGTTTTCAGTTTATAACTAAGTTTATTTTCTCCTTTGAAATTTTAAGCGGCTAGACTGATTCCGACCCATTTTATCATGGTCATGTGACTTAATCAGGGTACAGACAGGAGTATCAATATAGAATTCATATTTTTGATAGGATCGGCATTTGCTCATTTGGCGATTGTTTGATGGGGTTGCATACTTGTACACTAGAAGGATATTTGAATGAGTGTATTAGTTTGGGGAGATAAGATAGATTATTTGAATCATTGTTGGGAGAAATGGGTTAAATTAAATTGGAAGTTTTCACTGCTACCCTAAATATCACAATTGGGCTACATAATTTATGCTGTGGAAACATGCATTACTTTAATAATTTTTTTTTTATGCATGGAATACTTTTTGAAGGTTTAGAGTATTTAATTTGGTCTCAGAATGTTAATTTTTAATCGAGTTCTTTCTGTATTAACCGTATTAATTGATTATTTTTTAAATCTATACCTAAGTTATTTTTCTTCTTTGAAATTTTGGGGACAAGAAAAATTTCGACCCATGTTATCAAGGCCAAGTATCACAATTAGTGTACAAATAGGATTATCAGTATGGAATTCATTTTTTTGTCTGGGTCGGCAGTTGTTGAGAGTTTGATGGGGTCGAATAATTTGACTAAACAGGGATATTTGTATGAGTAGGGGTGTTTGGAAAGATAAGACATTATTTAAAGGATTGTTTGGCGAAATGAGTTCAATTAATTTGAAAGTTATCGCTGCGACACTAAATATGAAGACTCTATTTCATAATTTATACTGTGGAATTTGTGCTGCTATCCCTGGAATAATTTATTAACAATATTAATTGACTCTTTTTCAGTCTATACATATGTTATTATTCGTCTTTGTAGTTTTAAAAGGCTAGAAGGATTCCGACCCAAAATCTCAAGGTCAAATGACTCAAATAGAATACAGACAGGATTATCAGTTTAAAATTCATATTTTTGGCTGGGACGTCATTACTTGCGAGCTTCATGAGGTTCCCACTTTGACTCCAGTGGGATATTTGGATAAGTATGGTGGTTTGGTTAGATAAGATAGATTATATAAAGTTTGATTTAGTTAACTGCGTTGAATTAAACTGGTAGCTATCGCTGTGACATTAATTATCCAGACCGGTTAGATAATTTATTTCATGTGAGTATTTCCTAATATTATTCATTGAAATACTTGCAATCATTTCGCTATAAGCTGAAGGGGCTAGTTTATTAATTTTACACATAGACACATTTTTTAAACTTATTAACAGAATTCTTAAGAGTTCATAGTTGATATATCAGACGACAAGATCAGCAAATACAAATATCTTAACTCTCATCTGGGTTGGAATAACAGCTCGGAATTCATATTCTCAACTGTACCAGCATTGGCTGGGTATTTGATAGGCTGAATTCACTTGGACCAAAGTTTGTTAATTGTATATTTAAAGCAGTTTTTAGAGATAAGATAGGAAATGTAGGAAGCGGTTTAAAGAAAAGTGTTTAAATTAAATGGGTTATTTCTACGGCACTGAATTTCTATCATTGGATCAGATAATTTAATTGATGTTAGTAGTTGCTATTATTATCTACTTTTTTCTGAACCAAATTCTTTTAGTAGTTTCACTATTATTGGTATATTTTAGATATCAAAATATTTAATTTAATTAATTTAGGACTTAAATTTGCAGTCATTATACATGTTCGAAGTCTTTCATCTATTTCTTCTGTCTTTATACGTATTGTATTTCGTATCTGAAACTTTCGACATCAGAATTTGTCGTAACAAACATTTTCGAAGCGAAATAGCTGATAATCTGGTCCGTGATATAGACAGGATCATCAGCACGGAATTTGAATATTTATTCAGTCAGCAATTAGTCTGGCGGCCTTGAATGTTTAAATTCACATCAACCCTTTACTTCTAGCTGAATAACGATTAAAGTTTGGAGATGAGGCTCAAAAAACATAATTTGTGTTGTAGTAATTACTTTTGTCATGTATATTTTCCATTCATAATACTTTTAACCTTCCAGCAGTCGTGCATATGTAGGAGAATCTTATAACGTGCATCGTATTACATATTTACAGTAGAACCCCGGTAATCCGGACACGCGCTAATCCGGAACCCTCGGTAATCCGGACGGTCCATGGAGAATGATGCAAACCCGTATCCTGCGCTGATCTAACCCATGGATCAGAATGTTATTCAAAATATAAAGTTGGGATATCGCAAGTTGCTTCTGACGACGATTCTCAATGATCCTCTGCACAATGTAAACTTGGGAAAAACACAGACAAATGTAAATTTAAAAGATGTCGCGTTCAGTCTCGCTAACTGGGCATCTGTGTCTACATTGCTGATCAAAAAGTCGTGGAAAAATTTGCTTCCCAATTTTATTGATTCTGAAGTTGAAGAAAATGTACAAACTGAAGAAATTCAGCTTGCATCACTCATTAACCAATTACAAAACACGAACCCGATGTCTAATACTGAAGTCCTCCAGTGGGCTGCTGAGGCTGACGACAATTTGAATCAAAATAAAATTTTAACAGACGACGAAATTATCAGGACGGTAACAGCAGAAGATGATGATGATGACGACGTCACCACTGTAAATTCCATCAAAATTTCTCATCCTGATGCTGGATGGCACTCAACACTTCATTACAGTGGGCTGAAGAGCAAAATTTTGAAGCAAACGGAAATTATGCTCTTTGGACGTTTAAGAGACCGCGCATTTGAATTAAAAATTGGAACGGCCGCGCAAAGAAAAATCTCTGACTTTTTTGGACACTGATTATGTTCATTCACTTGCATATGTAGTAATTATGTATGTTCATATCATGTTCATTCAATTTATTCATACAAATATACCATAGTACCTATACATACAATTTTTGAAAAAAGTGTTTTACGTTATTTTTTAAAAACCTCGCTAATCCGGACGTCCATGTGCCTGAATTCGTCCGGATTACCGGGGTCTTACTGTATATTGTGTTCTTTCACAGAAAACAATGCACCTTTTACTTATGTAATCTGTATTTATTAATTCCATACTAAACACAGATTATATAAATAAAAATTGCATTTAAATTTATAAAAATAAGATATAAATATGTAATTAGATGCACGATATTGGTATCTCCTACATACGCGCGAGTGCTGGAAGATTAATAATCTGTCAAAATACGAAATATTTTCGGGAACTTAACTATCTGAGTGTTCATGTTGAATGCTTACTTGACTGAAGTCGATCTATATTAATAACATCATGAATGTGTGCTGTTTTAATGTTATTTTCCTTATAAAGCTGAGAGATTTCTTCTTTTATTCATTGTTCTAATATGGCTGATATCTTTCACGAGAAAAGCTTGTTCATCTTGAAATATAAAATATTTGTTATTTAGTGAAAAGATTCGCTGAAGATAATGATTGTATGTTTCATTTTTAATACACTGCATTATTTAAGCTTTAAAATAAATTTATAATTAATGATGCAGAACAGTTTTGAATTTTAAATATTAAAATGAACAATGTATGAAAATTTAAAAATTATATTATTTAGAATCGTAACTAAAAATCAATTTCGTTAAATTATTTAGTAAATGGTGTATTTTCTGTTTAAACATTTTTATTTAACTTGACATGTTTTATGTTTGTAAAAATGGAATTCTGTAGTCGAATTTTTACTTTTTTCTTGAGTGACAGAGCTTTCAAATTTTGTGCACTTGTAAATTTTTGTTAATAATACGCTATTGTAATATTTTCAGAAGTTAATTAACAGTTAATAGATTAATTTTATTTTATTTTGATCTTTCAAGTGATGTCAGTCTTAGTGTATTTCAGAAAAATTGATTTCAAAAAGTCCATAATATTTATACTAATGCATTATAAAACAAAGGCTAAAAAGTAGAAAAATAAAATTGAAAAAATTTTCATCTTTTAGTACACATAAAATGTACGTTTTTAAAAACAGTTTTTATTAAACTTATTTCTTTTTAAAATTGTCAAAAATTTATAGTTTTTACGTCTTTATTTCCTATTAATACAATAAATTTTGAAATTAATCAAATTTAAAGAAGCTTTCATGTGTACTAGCTATTTTGGCAAATATTTAAGAAAAAATCAATAATATAATAAAACCCTATAAATGACAGCAAATTAGAGTTGTATTATTTTAAAATCCTTTTCGGTGCTTTCTTTTTACTTTGAATTTCAGTATACAGAGTGTCCACACTTATCGTGGTCCAATAACTAATTTCTAAACCGTTAGAGATAGACATATAGTTCCAATTGGAAAAATGCTTTTAAAAAAAGCGAATATATATAATTTGAGTCGCTAAATATATTTCTGACAAATTTACGAATTCTAGCTTCTTATACGGTCCCCCCGATCCTATCAGTCGCATTTAGTAAATTATTCTTTATACTATAACATTTTAAACACGAAAAGTCCCACTCTTCTGCGACTAAAATAGAGCGAGTTATGGATCTTTGAATTTCATGATTTTTACCAATCAGCGGCTTCGTCGAGCAACTGCTGCGCATTGATTGGTGGATCATCTTCAGAACGGTTACTGAAATCTTGTTAAGTGGTCTAAGTTAGCGATTTCATAGATCCATAAGTCGGTCAGTTTTAGTCGCAGAAGAGTGGGGCTTTTTTTGTTTAAAATTTTAGAGTGTCAAAAATATTTTACCAAATATGATTGATAGGACCGGGAGACTGTATAAAAAGTTAGATTTCGTAACTTTTTCAGGAATATATTTATTCACTCAAGAAACATATATCATAATTTTTCCTTTCATTTAAAGCATTTTTCCAATTGGAACTATATGCTTATCTGTAACGGTTTAGAAATTAGTTATTGGACCACTGTAAGTGTGGACACCCTGCGTAGCGATATTTTCATTTCAAGTTTAACCGCGAAGCAATTAAACTTAACTCCTAAATTTACCTCTTTCTCAAACAGTTGTGCTATTTGCATTTCTTTGCAATAATAGATAAGTGCTATTATTCTTGGCTATTACGCTAGAGAAAAGGTGCTCTAGGTTAAAGCAAAGATTAAAGACATGTAATACATGTACAAATAGTGAATAGAAAAATAAAATTAAAAAAAAATTCATGCCTTCTAGTTATTTTGGCAAATATTTAAAAAAATCAATAATATCATAAAGCCCTATAAATGGGAGAAAATGAGAGTCGTATTATTTTAAAATCCTTTTCGGTGCTTTCACTTTGTTTGGCACTTCAGTATATAGCGATATTTTTATTTCAAGCTTAACCGCGAAGCAATTAAACCTAATTCCTGAATTGGACCTCTTTCTCAAACAGTTGTGCTACTTGCATTTCTTTGTAATAATAGAAAAGTGCTATTATGCTTGGAATTTAGCCAAGCTACGCCAGAGAAAAAGTGCTCTAGATTTCTTTAATTTTTACAGCTTACGAACAAAATTTTCTAAGAAATGAGGGGAGTTTCTGTGTTTACATACTTTCATTTATTTACCCTAATTTTTTCGCGGCATTGTCTTGCTTTGCATTATAATATTTGCTCTGCGTCTTTATAAACATTAGTAGCTGCAAAACGTTCCACGATGCCATTAGTTATTCTGTTTTATGATTGCTGGAAAAGTAGTTTTTAAATGTTTACCAAGAAAAATGAGCATAATATTCATTTAAAAACAAATCTAGTTTAGTGCCAAGAATGTTCATTTAGTTCTCGATTCAGTTTCATTTATCACGCAATTACGCAAAATTAGTTTTTAAAAAAAATTACAGCTATCAGAAAAATACCAGATAACAACCAGCGAGTAAAATGCATGAAATGGCGTTTTAAAAATATTGTATTAAATAATATTTTGAATGATTCAATTCTTTAAATAGGCTACTTATTCAGTATACCAGCTTATTCTTTTAATAAATTAAAAGAAATTTATTTTTATTTATGATTATTTCTGTGTGCCATGAATTTTATTACAGTGCTGGCATGGAGAGTTCTGGCTCTCTACTTTGGCTCTAATACTTACATATCATGCAAGACAAAATATTATATTGAATAAAATAAATTGAATTATGAAATTCCTTAAATAAACTTTTTATTTAGTATTTCAGATTATCCTTATAACAAATAAAGCAAGATATTTTAGTTTATCATTTTTGTTGCATGGTATGTATGAATTTTATTACCATGCTGGCATTGAGAGTTCTGGCTCTCGACGTCGAAAGTGCTTACATACCGTGTAAGATAAAAATATTATATTGAATAAAATAAACTGAATTATTTAATTCCGTATATAGACTTCTTATTCTGTTTATCAGTTTATACTTATATCAAATTAAGCAAGATTTTTCATTTTATCATTATTGTTGCGCGCATGAATTTTACTTCCATGCTGGAATTGAGAATTCTGACTCTTGACGTCAACACATCCCGTTTAAGACAAATAAATTAAATTATATATTTAGAGTTTAAAGTAACTTTCACTTAACATACACACTTTTATTTTTAGAGTCTCACAATTAGAGCAGGATTCTTTATTTTGAATTCGTTTAGATTTTTCAGATGTAGCAAGATTGTCCAATTATTTTTATCAATTTACAGATCTTTACGTTTCATCGAAATAAATATGTTACACAGTTGCTATTTGATTAACAGTCATCAATCATAGTTCTTCTTTTTAATAAAATTTGATTGAATTATAAAATGACTCAGAAATTTCAGAACCGAGTTAAATGCGTCCTGAATACAAAATAATAATTTGATAATAAAATCAAACTTTTACTAATGATTCAAAAGTTATGAAGAATACCCACTTAAAAATACAGTGTATAAACAAATGAAGTGACTCATTTCAAAAATTAATAGAAAAAACTAAAAAGGTTGGAACTGTGGTTTTTTTAAAATGAGAGCGCATCTCAAAAAGTTTTTTTTCCAGATAGGTAATATGCCTTTTTAGTGGTCTAGGGGATCGTAAATTACTGGAAAGGAAAAATTTGTTTAGAGCCATTTTCTGAGAAAATATTAAAACTGGAAGAAAAGTAAAAGCATATATTTCTAGGGAATTTTACGATCTTTAATTTGTTAATTCAGATGTAGTGTGAAAACTGAAGAGTTTTCGTGATAATCAAGAAAAACTGAAAATAGAAGCCAGAAAACAGGCATCGGCTTTTGCTGATCAGTAGCCATTGCGTACGAAATTTTCTGGCTGTAACAAATTTAGAACGGCGTAACGCCACGTTACATATCTGGAAAAAAAAACTTTTTGAGATGCGCTCTTATTTCAAAAAACCGTAGTTCCAACATTTTTATTTTTTTTTAAATAAATTTTTGAAATGAGTCACTTTATTTGTGTACACCCTGTATTAAACCATTTTATATTATTTCATACTCATTATAATTATTAAAATACGTTGTTATAAAAAATTACGCTACTTTCTCTAATTATGATGCATAATTTATATATGAAAGTTTTAAATTATTCAAGAAAAAAATTTAGTTTCAAACAACATTTTCAGCTTTTAAAATTAATTTCTTATTCTTTTGAATCCTAACATTAAAGTAATTATATTTTAATAAAAAAAGTTTGAAAAAAATTATCCAATCTTTTTTCTTATCGTTAGTAACTATCAGAATTGCTTGATTACATCATTACGCCCAGCATACAGTCTAAAACCCACTTCCCTTTTATCGAAACTTCTCTCATAAAAGAAATGCCTTATTCTCTTATTTCATCATCAGTAACTATCATAATTATTTGATTGCATAATTTTGTCCAGAAGAAAATCTAACACTCATTTTTCTTTTTACCGAATCATTCTCTCATTATTTAGAGCACTACCTCGAAGATTAATTATTATTCCTATTTATTTCATTTATGTTCACACAAAGCCTCAACTAATTTAATTTATTGCTTCAGACGCGAACCTCTGAAATAAAAATCTGCGGAGTGAATAAATCATTAAAATGTCTTTACTATAATTTGAAATAAAAATATTAATTGAGAAAATTTAGAGATTTTATTTTTAGATATTTCAAATTTTTAATTTTGCAAGTATTGAATAACTAGACAGTTGTATGAATTTTCTTTACTATAGAAATCGTTCCTTAATTATTTTCGTTGAAACTCACAAGATATTCTTTTATCTTCTTTGACAGCCAAAACTTTGTAATACGTACGTCACCAGGAATCTTCCATTGCTCTAGTTTTAAATAAAAATATTAATTGACGAAAATGTAGACTAATTTTTAATTTCGCAAGCGTTGAATAACTAGAAAGCTGTATGAAACGTGCTTAGCTATACAAATCCTTTCTTAATCATTTTCGACGTAACTCACAAGATATTTTATTTCGCCCTTCTTTGTGAGCCGAAACCCAGTAATCCATACTTCAGACATCTTCCTGGCCATGTTTTTCTTTCGCCGGAAACTTTTCTTTCACTAATTAAAACTTGTCAAGCAATACCTTACAGATTAATTCTTCCTTTCCAGCACCACCCAGGTCACATCAACGGACTTATCCTATTGGCCGATATCAATGTCAATCACCTGAAGAACCTGGATGTCGCCGAAGAGGTAATTTTCTTCTTCCATGTTCTTGCCTTTTTCTTCTTCTTCTCGGTTGGATGGTTCGCTTTCTTTTGGTCATGTCTTGGTGTTCCGCTCCGTTTGAACCGTCTCTAGCAACGACAAATGGCCAGAGCAAGTGGATTTCTATAACCTCCAGAAAAAGGAATAACCACTCTATTTGGGAACTGCCCCGAATAAAAGACAGTCCGATAGGAGAGGTTAAAACTTTTCAGTGCAGTAGTTTCACCGAATAAGCATTCGATGTCGCCATTTTTTCCTGCGATCGTGGTCGTTTTATTTTATGAAGAAATCCAAAAAGAAATGTTCAGTTCTTTATTTTTTTATTTTAAGATTGCTTTTTTTATTGGAAACTTTTCTCAAAGCGGAGGTTATTGTGAATATAATATAAACGTATCTACCTACTGGATTGTAAGTCGAATTGAAGGGTAGACAAGGTGGAGTCGCTTTCTGATGGTGGATAATATGCAAAAAATAAGTGCCTGTCATAGGAAGAACGCATTTCATTTCAGTAGGTATATGTCCATACACAAAGAATGAATTCTAAGCACTTAAGTCGATTCCGTAAGGAATAAGAAGAGTCTGATCACTTCATTGAAATTTTAAATTTACAAAATACTAAACACATTTTTTAATAAATCTATCAGTGTTTTCATTCAATTATTCCTCTACAAATTAGAACTATGATGCTCCTTAATCATCATAACTACATTTATTGTTAAAAATGTTATGTATGTTCACGTTAAAGCGTCTAATTCAGTTATTTCATAGAATAACTATGTATTCAACTAGGTAATTCATGAAATACCTTGTTAGTCTATTAAATAACGAATTGAAAATAACTAGTCAATTCATGAAACACCTAGTTATTCTATGAAATACTGAATTCCACGCTCTAACTGTAACATATATACTGTGATGTATATATACTCAACTGAAATTAAACTAAACTAGATTCGACTCAACAAAGAAAAGCACTGCTTGAAGTCTTTATTAAATATGTTTCGGAAGTGGCAGGCAAACTTGCATGTATGTAAACTGCTTTAGAAGTTTTAATTCGCACCAATGAAATCGGCGATTTTCTTAATATATCTTCTTTAAAGAGCATTACAAGTTTCATCGAAGCCCTACAGAACTGTAAAATGTTCTCAGAAGTTTCCCGCCTCAAACCAGAAAAGGAAAAAAATTGGTAGTTGTTGAATTGAGTATTATATAATTAAATGACGCAATTCCCTCAATGTCAACGCTATGTATGAAGAAATCAATAAAATAGAAGACAAAGTTTTGATAGCTCGACATTCACGGATATCCTCGCCGTGCAACATGCATAATATCGTTATTAAACAAAAATATACATAATAATCGGTATTGCTCATTTGTTTATAGAATCATTCACTTATTTTTATCATCTTTTTTTCAGTGCTATAGAAAAGTTTTGAAAATCGACCCAGTGAATCAGAAGGCCCTCCACAATCTCTGCGTTCTTCACTTTGAACGTCAAGACTTCGCCATGGCAGAACGATGCCTCACACACACCCTGTCACTTCACCCGACAGTGCCGTACATCCGACAGCACCTGCAGGTGGTCAGGAACATCCTGAAGCAAGACTCAGATAGTGTCTTCGGCCACATGGCGGCCTCTCACCCCGTCAGCTGACCAACCCCCTACGTGTTCTTCCCCCGAGAGCTTTCTATGAGTGAAGTACCTTCCTGCCTTCCTCAGAACTCTTCTTCGCGAGACAGTTGAAGTTTTCGGATCCGTCCTTCGAGGCGAATTTGTGGACACATCTCTGACGCAGTCTTTCTGAGGTTCGGAAAGAGATATATCTTAGCACATCCACCGAAATCCTTCTTCAGGGCTTCTGGTTGAAGAGTTTTACAAGGACGTGAAGGCCATTCGCAAGGCATAGAGCCTGGATTCATTTTAAAGGAGAAATTATCTCTTTGGTTGAATTCGTTCATCAGGGCTTTTGGTTGAAGAGTTTTACACACTTTTGTGAATGTCATGAATTATCTTTTCAAGATATTGAGCGTGAGTTTATATTAGTGGTGAATTTATCCCATCTAAATCTTTCTGGTTGAAGAGCTTTATACGCTGGTTTGAAGACCATGGATTATCTTGGCAGAACATTCAACGCGAATTCATGCTGACTGTGAATTTGTACGTTTTCTTTTGGTGATTCATAAGTTATGGATTATTGTTATCAAGTTATTGAATTATTATCTGAGAACATTCAATCAAGTGCTCTCGGATCATAAATATAAGAATCATAAATAAGAAAGAATACTAATAGAAGAAGTAATTCATTTAAGAGAATTGTGCTCGAAGTAAGCTCAAAGTTGTTTTGGAAGACAAATTGAAGAAAATGATGGATTTACTTAGAACGTTTTCGGAAATTGTAAGTAGGTCATGGATTACTGCGACAACTTGCTTTTAGATTCATGATGGAAACCAATTTATTCATCGATATTCGCTTTTAAATCATCAGCGGTATATTAGTGTTTGCCAAAAAGGTGAATTACTATGTATTTGTTCTTTTAATAAATTAAATGCATCACAAAAAAAATAATCGATATATTCAAGATAATTTTTCTGAAATTATCCGTTATTTCAAAATTGTGAAGAACGTGAGTGTTGTATTGAACTCTCCCATTTCAGAGTGTTTTTAAGTAAAACTTGGAAGAAACTTAAATGATTTTGTAGCCAAGTTCTTCATCGGCAATCAAGGTAATTGTAATAAAATTAACATATTGAAATTCATTAAGAATATGCACATATATCATTCACCATATTAAAAAGCAGTAAGTAGCGAACGAGTATTAGAGAAAAGATAATACTGAATATAAATGTTGCTGCTCCATTGGTGCTAAAACGATACAAAATTAATTTAATATTTTGCATCTTTTTCTATTATGGTATATAACCAAAGTTTAAAGTTTATCGTAATTATTCCAATATGTAAATACAGTTATATTCACTATTAAAATGGAAATTCAATTTATGTTCGGTACGAGATGGACTCTCTAAAATCGCATGCACGTACAATTGCTTTCTGTTATAAACTGTCTGAAAAGCGTGTTTCACTGAAAATCTATCAAGTTTCGATTCACTGTGATGAACAATGTCAAAAGACTTTCAACAAAACTTGGACCTGTATAGTTTTAAAACTGTCTTCGGGAACGGGATGGGACCTTTATATATACATCCCTTCTCCCACAATCATCTTCATTTCAAAGTTTCACACCAGACGAACACACACGTACCAAAGTGTGTTCCGCAAATTCATACTATAGTGATTTCAGACTATCTTACGCTCTTTCTAAATCAGTTTCACCAAGAGAAAAAAGTTCATATCCTACTTCGAGAGGAACAGGCTGTTCACCTTTACTATTGATTATCATTGTATCTGCATGGGTATATAACATTTTTGGAGCATCTTCATATTCCACTGTATTCCGTACGTTTCACGGAGTTGGTGACGGACTTCTTTTTCTACACATCTGCATTGCTTTCCTGAGTCAACTTTCGAACACTGCACGGTTACAACATATTTTGTGAATTTATATCGTTTGTAGCCGAAAGTGTATGGAAGTGGCTTCTTCTGCTGTGACGTGTTTTGCATCTAATTCCGATTCACATGTGGAGTGGTGACCAAAATTGTGACTGTTTTCTACGATTTCTGGAAATTTCAACTTTGGTTTCACCACTTTATTGAAGGTCATTTCAGAGTGCTTGGGCAATTTTCTTTTTTACTTATGCATAGTTTTAAATGGAATTTAGTGGTGAATTCAGTACAAAAGCAGGATTGAAACAATAACACCACAACATGCAGTTCTAATTCCCAGAAATATAAAATTATTATTATTAGAAAATCTTTGATTGCATATCCTTTATTTTTAATAAAAATTTTAAAACGGCGTTTAATTGAGCCAGCAAGTGTTTGGTCAGTGTCGCAGACTCAGTAAATGCATTTCCTTTACCAGAAACATTTTCTATTTACATTTTTTTATTGTCTTGATAACTAATTTGTTCTCATGTTTTTGCTTTAATCTCTTCTAAAAAGTCACTACAATTCTCATACTTAGATCTATTTCGTGTGTTGAATTAATATGCAGTTATCTTTAACATGCTATAGCGACTTTTGAATTTCATAATAAAAGTTAATTCATAACCATAGTAGAGCGCAGATATTGTACCATATCGTATGGTATTGTGCGAAATTCGTACTATTATGTAATATTGCACAAAATCCTATAATATCGTATAATATCGAACAATTTTGTGTAATTTTGTACAAAATCGTATAATATTACATAATATCGAACAATATTGTACAGCATGTTGTGCTATCTGGAAAATAATATAATTTTTAAGAGGATTTTCAAAATTTGTATACTCTATTGACAGTGTCGAATTTTTAAAAATTGGCATTCAAATATATAAACATATCTGAGTCATCGATAAACGCTTGATAGCTCGAATAATTATTGCGTCGAAATTAGGAAATAATTCTTCACCATATTATCATTTGAATTTTTATCGGGATTTTTTTTCAATGAAAATATCTTTATATTGACTGAATTTATTATAAGATTATCTTTAAGATGTTGGACATATATTTGTAATCAATGAAAAATGTTATTCTGAAAATCAGCAGACTAATAGACAAATATAAATGGCTCGAAAGCTGTCCACCATTTTGGTCACCATTGTAACTTTTTTTCTCTTTGTCATGTTTCACACGCCTTACACGACGATGATATATTATCTTTCCGAGCGATGTGAGATGGTGTTATTTTAGAATGACGATCTATTTTATAAGTTCTATGAAAGATGAACTGTAGTTGTAAGATGAAGAATTATCATACGCTTCCATTATAACACAAACTAACTAGTCAAAAATACAGTGCAATTTCTATTTAGGTTCAGAACATTAAGGTAGGAAAACGCGGGATTCGACCAAATAGCAAGAAATTTAGAAAGTAATTCATAAAAAATATTATGGAAACAATTCTTTGTTTGTTGAAAAGTGTATGAACGAAAATTTGACATTGTAATTTCAAGGGATGAAAGATCTTGATTGCAAATGAATTAATTAATCTGATTAAATAATTCCTTTTCAATTACCTAACTCTGACTTGTTTTCACTTAACATGTACCAATCAAAATATTCCATATTAAATGTTCCATTTTTTTCATTCTATCATCATAATTGAAATATTATAATGGAAATTTAAGTCTATGATGTATTGGAAATATTTTTATTATATAATAATTCATTAAAATACAGTATTTAAATTTGATAGACCAGCTTTGGAATTCAGTTTTTACTATGTGTATTGACAGTAAGACTGTACATTTAAATTTATAATTTGAACGATAATTAAGTTGGTTTCTAAAGAGCTGCTTGATTGCTTTTAACTCTAAATATCAAATATTTATAAAATGAATTTATGATAACTATGAGTTATTTGTTCTTTGAAAAAAAATATTAACAAAATTAGATTTCTAATCACAAGGAGTACTATAAAATTCGAAAATTCTGTAATGGGTTTTAATTCATTTCTTTTTGAAAATTATATCTCAACAAAAATTAAAACCAAATTAATTTCTCCGTATCTTTCAATAATCGTTTTTTAGATTCTTAGAATGCATCACTTAGGTTAATAAAACTTCCAGTTTTATGTTAAATCTGAGTCAAAGTTTCATGATGCTCATCATTCAATGTTGAAACTTCAAAGCATTTAGAGATAAAATTTTTGATTATCGAAGAGAAAAAAATTAGGAAAAACATTACTGGATTCTATATTAAACTATTCTATTAACTTAAAATTTTCGAAGATTACTGAAATATCATTAAAATACAATATTATATTGCTTTATGACAAGATGTAGCGCT
This sequence comes from Araneus ventricosus, assembly GCA_013235015.1. Classification (NCBI taxonomy): domain Eukaryota; kingdom Metazoa; phylum Arthropoda; class Arachnida; order Araneae; family Araneidae; genus Araneus; species Araneus ventricosus. Next base: position 893,215 of record BGPR01000055.1, on the reverse strand, counting down.
AAAATATTGGAAATGGCCTCCAACTCAAAAAGCAATGACACAGGGAATTCTCTTATTTTATTTTATTATTTATTTATTTACTTCTGAAGAAACCTCTATTTCAACTCAATTTAGAGTTATATCATAAATTTCCTTATTCTGGCTTGTAATACTTTTAGCAAAATGCTCTTATTAAATTTATTCAGTAAATAAATAGTGAAGCTTTATTTATTTATTAAAGTTAGTACTTCTTAAATTACTTTAGATGTAGTTTAAATTTTATAAATTAATTTACTTAAATAATTAATTTAATGCTAACATTTGTTAACATAATATTAACATGTTCTCATTTCTGTCCATCTGTTATTACTTCCTTGCTGAATAAGCTTTCAAAGGCTAACGAATTATATTGACTAGTTTTCTAATTTATTTGTCTTCTGACAGCAATCTGTGAAAAGAAAATAGCTAAACAGTTAAGTATATTTAATGAAATATGAAATTATTATCATGATACTTTATTTAATTAAATGTATTCTTTGAATATTAATCAACTTTATAATAATTTTGATTATTTATTTTGTTGATTTCTTTCCTTATGAAACTCATCAACTGTCTCTAAATTTTTGTTTAAATTCCATATATTTATGTTATTGATGTCAAATATATTTTACACTTTATTTGTTTGCCATATGTTATGATTTTCAAATATAAATTAATATTTTGACTTGGTATCATGTATATAATGGGAAACAACAACATTAAGTCTCACAATATTCTTATGCAAATGATTTTTGTTATTTTGATGGAAAACGGCAATGTATACTCCTATCAGATTTTTCAGTTTAAACAGGAAAAATATAATTATAAAACCACCTTTTTATAAAATGGTCTATTAAAATTCTCGAAAAATTATATTTAACTATATTTTCTTTATCATAAGTAGTGTTCCATTTAATTAATTAGCATTCCAATCGATTTGGGGTTGCAACAAAGTGCAGTACAAAAATGGTACAGAAGAATGGAAAAGTGATGATATGGACAATTTTGATTTGATTTATTTGTTGGGTTTATTGGCGCAAGAACTAGAAGTCGCCAACTTGCGCCAAACAAATGGTAATATTAAATGCGCACTATAAAATTCAAAAATTGGAGGCGCAATTTAAAGTTTCATGAGCAAACCAATGTCTGCAAAGATACACTGTCCGAATGTCGTTAGCAGTAAGGTGATTTGCGACCAAAGTCCAGGCATCCTACAACAGTTCCAAATTTCTTTGTCGCCAAGAACTAAATAAAAAATAAGCACCACTTTGTTAGTTTATTACCCACCAAATAAGAAAGGGCGTTCCATGCATTGTGTCCAGAAACGTGTACTTGCTTTTTTTTTATTTCCGTGTGTCATTGCTGAACGAGCCAAAATAAGTCCCAACGAGGTTAAGAAGATTAGCTTCTAGTAGAGTTCTAGCAACAGGAAGACATATTTGCGGACAAAAGGCCTTAACTATCGTTTCGAGTGTCAACTGTGATATATCTGTACTATACTGAATTTTTCTTCTTCTATGACACATTTCGGGCGTGTACTTGTAGCGGATCACTCTCAGAATTGGATTCGTGCCAAAAAAGGATAAATAAATAAATACCTATTCTTAAGCTCACTTTGTAATCGCAGCTTCACCGACATTAATAAAAGTGAATATTATTCTTTACTCTACTTCTTGGTCTACTTCTTTGTGTTTCTTTGCTTTTCGTTTCATTTCCATGTATACACACTCCAAGTTTATCTTTTTCGTTTCATTCTTTTATCGAAAACACAAA